>JAZGTI010007066.1:0-11303 GCA_036877585.1 Botia kubotai | reverse complement strand
AGGCATTTAGGCAGATGCAAGCTGCATCATACTTCACAGCCAGTGAAGGTTCTAGTCTGCCTGGCAGTGTAACCTACACACACACTCTCAACCCCTTAGGTACAGAGTTGCACGAAAGGGTTACATGTAACCAGCATATAAGTGCAGGAACTGACCTAAAGCAAAGCAAGTGTCCTACTTCCCAAATCATAAGTAACTTAATTTATGGCTTTTATATTATCCTTTCTGTCACACAGGCAGATGAAGACCTGAAGTGTTTTTGCTTCTCAGTGGCTGTGTGTGTGTGTGTGTGTGTGTGTGTGTGTGTGTGTGTGTGTGTGTGCAAGCCTGACCTTGTGTGACAGAAGACAGAAGCAAGGCGCTCACACACTCTAATTGCTTTTTTAATGAATTTCTCCGCTATCCTGCTTTGATTAACCATTTGTCCTCTTCAGTAAAGTGACCTGTCCAAGCGTCTGCCTAAAATAAAAAAAACAATTATAGATATGGAAATGTGCTTACATTTCAATTTACAGTAGTACATACAAATTTACTTGCTCATCAGCTTGTCATGATATTAAGAACTGTAAATTATTTATCTGATTCCATCCAAAACATTCATGTTATGACAGGAGCATTAAAAGATAATAACAGTAGCTGACATACTGATTTCTTTGACAGCAACAGTACAGCAGCTACAGTACATCAACTGTGTAAATCTCCCAATTTGATAAGTAAACTTTATCACTTTCCAAATGTTTGTCACTTTTGGTGCATTCTAGGAGAACTAATGAATGTCTGTGTTTTGTAGAGGTCACTGAATCAGAAAGGTCACATCAACAGGGCACCTCAGAACTTTCCCATAATTCATTTCCTGCCACTCTGAATAAAGCAGTGTGTTCACTTAGGATCTTCCTTAGCTAATTTTGTTAAGAGCTTCTTTTTTTATAACACAGACCTTTCTCTCCATCTGCCATGGAATGGAGCACAAAAACACTCCAAAGAATCCTTTCAAATCTTAAAAGAATCCTTTGAAACTTTGAAAGAGTCCTTTCAAACTTTGAAAGTGAAATTCTTACCTTTACATGTTTCTAACTTCTATAACTTTGTGTGTGTGTGTGTGTGTTTCTGTTTTTCTCCAGGATATCTTTACATGACGTGTCTTATCCAGAATTGCTCAGATAAAATGGTGACAGCGCAGTTCTTGGGAAAGATTGACCACAATTCCCTTACGGTGCAAGATGATTACATATTTGTAAAGGTACAATGACGTTCCATTTTCCTCAGAATTCACAGTTGCATTGCATTGCAGTGTTGCATTGTGCTCATCGCAGAACTGAGTGTGCAAACGTGGGAGGAAATAAGGCAGATCCACTCAGACAGGTTGGACAGAAGACTGATTGGATGAGCCGTGTTCAAAGCTGAAGTTGCAACATTGCTTTGCAACTGCCAAGAAACAGCCTCCAGTAAAGATAATAAATTACATTATTTGGCAGAGGAATTACTTATTTCAACAACTGTTATAATAAATGAATGTGTTTATTAAAATTGGTTTGTTTTATAAGTCACTTCATTCTGTGTTTGTGATTTTGGGTAAGGGGAGTTTTTAGGCACGATGCGAAGCGTTTGTGATTTATTGCTTCATTATTTCGCAGAGAGAACGCCTTGAGTTCTGAGAGCAACATTAATGGACATTATCTGTCCATTCGTCTTCTGTATCGCTTATCCTATGCACAGTCGTGGGCGTGGGGCCATCGTTTAACCTTATTCTTTTGGTTCGACAAAAAATTGATAAGTGTGTTGTTCTCAGAACTGCCGAGTCGGGTTTTCTTTAATAGCATAGCGACCTGTTTTGGCATGTATGGATTGGTGACATTTCTCATCGCTGTAAATACAGACACGGATACAAGTTTTTCAGGCACTCATTTCACTCAAGCAGAATATCTCACAGTGCTGAAGTGAAGAGTATGTTATGTGTTTATTCTGTCTGTTCTTGACAGAGATTGAAGGATAAGGAAATCGTGCCCATCTGTTCTGCTCTGTCTGTTCTTTTTTGTCTTTGAGATATTGATTTTTTTTAAAGGATTCTAAATTAAAGGGCTAGTTCAGCCAAATACAAAAAGTCTGTCATCACTGACTCACCCTTTCTTTGTTCCAAACCCAAATTAAGCTCTTTCTTCTGTGGAACACGTACAATAAAAGTTAATGAGATTCAACAGGGTAAGTCCCTTATAGTCTGCCAAACATTTCCTTTTGTAAGGTAAATACATGCGGGTGAGGGAAACTAAAACAAAACAACTTGCGATTCAGTTTGTAAATTCAAAAACAATGATTTGTGGTCACACATTAGATGTACAGTTCCCTCCATTTTGTTTTGTGATGTAAGAGTTAATAGATGAAGCTTCTTTAGAAATGTGAATTGTATGGATATATTGTGATAATAAGCTTATCTGTACCCAAAAAAAGTGAAAATATATTGGCCTCGCGTTTTATTTTGATTTACTGTATCTTCTCTGTTTCTCTCAGAGGTTTAATTCATGTTTTGTATAATTAGCCTTTGTCGCAAGGACATTTGGTCTTGTTCCGTATTAATTTCATTCACTTCCTCCCCATCTCACCTGCTCTGTTGGTCTTTGAGAAAATTGCAGCTGTTGTTGGAAAGGAATTCAGATATGCCCTTGAGAACCAGAGCTACAATGTGTGAAATGTTTGTGTCTGGTCAGCAGGTTGTAGAGTTAGACAGAGGCTCGCTAATGCAGTTCACACAGCTTTTGTGAACCAATAGGCTAAGAGACTCAGATTCAGTGCTGGTTCAAACAGAATCTGTTGAGATACTAGCCGAGTAGAATGAACAGTGTGAACAGAAAAGGAACCTACGAAGCATAAGAATATATATTATAACAGAGAGTTGTGGAATGTTTGCTGGAAGTGAAGACATGATTCTTTCATCAAAATGGTGAAAATAATGCATCGAAAAACACAATAAACATAGTAGAAACCCTCTTTTACTTTTGACAGGTAACCACAGGAAATCGCACCAAGCACTATGTCTCGTACCGGCGGAATGAATTTGTACAGATGAGATTCCCAAAATATGCCCTTCCAAAGGTAAGAATGTCTCACCCGTCAAATGGCCAATTTTCTCCTCCAGCTCTCTTGTGCAATTCTGGGTTGTATTCATATAAAACGCTTCCACTTACAGAGAGAAAAATAACATTTCACCTTAATAGAATGTAGTGATTTTTGTGTGCTGATATAATGCGAGTGTGATTAATGTGTAAGTCATATTAATGATCACAGTTTTTAAATATGGTTTCTCTATTTAAACTTAGTTAAAATAGTAAAAATATATTGTCAGATATATATGATATTAAAGATGCTTTAAAACAATATATATTGTTAAAGCACTACACAATTAAATTGAATATTTGAAACCGAAGGGGTGTGTGTGTGTGTGTGTGTGTGTGTCTGTCTGAGGTAGCTGCTGTATTTGTCATGAGCTATGTACTAACAGTAAATTATCATCTGAAGATGTTTATTGTTTTATTATGAACTTTGAAGCCATAGAGCGACTATGACATATTGTCGCAGTATGTATGAACTGAAGAGAACAGCTGGCGTCTAGCACTGAAACACTACACCATTATAACCCAGACGTGGCTTAACCTACTGAGTAGCTTGATGTATGACAGTAATATTCCGGTGACAGACAGCTGGCTCAGGGTTACAGCTGAGGACTGACCAGGCTGTCTGTGGCTTCAACCCTAGGGAGAGCTTCAGTAAAATGCTGCCTGACTGTAATTGAATAACATTGATTGGAACGGGGGCCTGAGGGTCTGCTTCATGTATATTTTACCTTAGAGAGAGATAGAGAGAGAGAGGCAGGGAACGGGAGAGGCTTTAGAGCAGCTGCTGTCAATGGCAAGTGTAACTATGCCAACCGCTGATTCACAGTGACAAAGTGAAAGAGAGAGAGAAAGTGTGAGAGAACGAGTTTTACTAAGAAAGATGCCCCAGATTACCAGGCATTCTCCTTAATGGTACAGATAAAAGCTTTGATTTAATTACTTTAGACACTGTACTGCTATAGATTTATTCGCATGGTGCCTTCAAGTGTATTTACAGAGAGGTTTTGTTACAGTTCGGGAAGAATGTGTTTATAAGTTCTCTTTTGTGGTGTCATGTTGGGGGTTAAAGTAATATTAATGTTTTTCTTTCTACTCTTTTAGCTGCTTGTCGCTTGACAGAGTAGATAGGTCAAATTTTAAACACCCAGTTCAAGAACCCAGAAGATAGCTGGAGTCTGTGTGTGATATGGGCTTGGTTGATGTTGTGCCCATATTTTCCACAGTGAATAATTGAAACCTTCTAAAAAATGCAAAACCCAATTCCAGTGTGCGGTCTCAGATATCCTCTGAGGTTCTTTAAGTTTTGGATTGATGATGGCTGTTGACTCCAGTGAGCCATTTGTTTGTTGAAACATAAAACACTAAATGGTCTAATCTTCCAAGTCTTTTTTCTTTTCTCTGTCCTTTTGTTTTGCTGACTTAAAAGCTCTTCCTGATGTACTTGCATTAAATAAATAAGTCTTAGTGTATGTGTAAAGGAGTGAGGAGTCTTGCAATCCTGCATTAGAAGTTTTAACCATTGCTCAGTCCCTCTGAATCACACAAACTCGCTTAAAAAGGGCACCATGTTCTTGTTTAACTTGAAGCAGACTGTTAACAAAAAACTGTGCTATTGATTTTGGCCAATTAAGACGTTTCTTTCTTCTGCAAGAATGGCACAACATGCCCAGAATTCAAATGCACGCTATAGGAGCTCAGAGAATCCACAGAGCAAAAGCAAACATCCTGCTAAAGTATAAATGTGCATCTTTTTGCTTAAAAAAACCTGAACGGTCCTCTGTCTTCTAATCCGTGCGCCTGTTTATTGCACAGTCACACATCCCATTTGCACAGTCACACAGTCCCACACAGAGACACAGTCGCTGAAATCCATGGGATTTAGGACAAAAATCCTGCTCATCCCTGTATAGACACTCAGTCAGCTAAAGCTTACTGATACTCTGGAACTGTGTCTGTGGGCAGAGGCAGAAATGTCCTGCAGCTGTGTCATGGCTGATAGGGGTCCCGTGCCTGCTGTATGAGACAGATTGATAGTGCTGTCTTAAGTTCTGATAGTGCTGTTATCAGTACCGGAGACCGGAGTGCCTTGTCTCACAGTGTGATACACAAAGACAAGGATTTGATAACAAAGATCTCCCAAGTCAGCCACACATGCTGCTCCACACAGGAGTAGCCAACACACACACACACACATTTTCCTTTTTGCTCTTATTGTTTTAATGTTCACCATTTGTTCTTTATTCATCCTTCTGTGTGTGTCAGATACCTTCCACACTCCTACACTGTCTTTCTCTTTAATGTTTTAAATTTGGCTTTTTTGACATTTTGTAGATAGAGATGATCAGAGATAAAACAGGATATGATAAGGAGAAGGTAGGCGGGGGTAGAAAATGACATGAATCAGATTTAAACTTAAAACGCCCACATAAGCACCAATGCGTGTACCACCCACCAGGCCACGTTTCTGATCTCTTCGCCTTTTAACGTTACATTAGCATGCCCATTAGTACAGTGTTTCATCATTTAATATTTCTGAAAGCTTCACTCACAGACTTCAGTTTCAATCTTATCCGAAATCTTTAATCCACATTTAAAATTGGCCAAGGGCCAGTTTTCAGCAGCTGTGTTTAAAGCAGTGACACTGTTGTTTGTGTAAGCCATGGAAGATAAACCTGTCATTAAAATTTTAACTAAAACATTCTGAGCTGTATATTTGCATTGAAATCAACAGATAGGAATTACATTACACTTTATGCTCAAAAATGAAAAAGCGAATATTCAAAAATCTCACCACTCCTACAATTTGTGATGCTTGTTTTCATATATCATCATGAACCTACTGATAACTAGGATAGTTAGACAATTTAGTTTCAGATTATATCTACAAAGCAATGCACACATCGGCAGCGCTTTATATAAACGCTTCTCTGAAGTTCCATAGTTGCTTTTGTTTCATCAGAATAATCCAAGCCTTCGGAAATCAATATTTTTAGGATGTGTTTGTGTGTCGATACCAAAAGATATTTTTAGGAAATAGGAGATCATAAAGAAGAATTATTTTTAGAAGCGTCTACAGTAGTGAGGCGGAAACAAGTTCTGGAATCACAGGAGAAAATCTGTCTCACAAGATTACAGCAAGGAATTACACACAATACACACATTGCATATTAGTAAATACAGATCTAGACTCATAACCCAGACTTCATTGAGTGTGTTCCTATCTTCTCTTTTATTGCAATATTTAATCCTCACAGCAAACAGGTGTTGTGTAGCTGACCTCACACAATGGGGTCTACAAACTTCTGAAAACCTCAGTGGGACATAAGTGAGAACTAGCATTAGCGCTTAGAACACATTAAAGCTACTGAATGCCTGTTTTTTTCGGGGACTTTGCTAGGTCTTCACTTAAGTACTTATGAATGAATTCAGCTGGGGGACATAAGCTTGTACCCTTCATCTTTGTTGCAAAAATGAATGTGACCCACTTTCACTTTATCGCTAAGAACAACATGGTGGCAAGCTCCCCCAGCCTAGAATGATGTCATCGCCACAGCACTCAGCTAAATGCATCTAAGCTACCAATAGCTTGGAGAAGCTTTACTGATTCTGCATTTTAAGGCAAACCAAACGAGCTAATTTTAAGATATTCATGAAATGTTAATACTTTCATTTTCAGTCTAAATCTGTTCCCGCACAGTTCACATTTACACTCAGTTCTTAACAGTATTTATATACAGAGTCACATCTGAAGTAGAAATTAAACAACATAAATGTATGTATCACTTTTCTGTGAGATCAATTGACATTTTATTTATCTGAATAGTTATAATTGTACGGTTGTATTTTGTTCGTGTTTATCTCTTTGACAAATCAATTCAGAAAGCCAGAGAAGGTTTGACCTCAGAATAGAGTTGGCCAGACATGAGTGAGTCTCTCTTCGGTAACTGTTTGTGATTGATGTTGAACGCGTGCTGTCTCCTCACACACAATTGCAAACCTACAGACACGAATCCAAAATGAGTCTCAATATTAATAATTACTTCAGAAAATTGTTGAAACATTGTGTACACATTTGGGCTAAATAAATATTTATTATTATCTGACTTTGGCAAGTCTTAGTGGATTCTTTTATTTAAAGCCATACGGTTATCTGCAGTCATGTGCATTGAGCATATTGTGCTTCACGTGTATGTGTCTAATCTCTTTGTCTCTCTCTCCACAGGATATGCAAATCGTGAGCACAGATGCGAATCAGGTATTCCTGGCTCTGCAGGAATGGTATCAGACAGACACATATAACCTCTACCAGTCAGATCCACAGGGAGTCTATTACTCCATTGTGCTGGAGAACGTCCGCAGCACCAAGCAGCCGGAGGAGAACGTCCTCATCGACATCTTGGAGGTTGACATTACATGCCACATAATACAGCTGTTACAAGACTAAGACAGTGGCAGCATGGTCATACAATCTTAGTTAATGCATCATGAAATACATATAGTTCAGCTGGACTATAGTCTATAAACATGACTGAACATTCACTGCTTTAGTAGCTCAGATATTGATCGAGAACTTTATCTAAAACTCCAGCCTTTACACGTCCACACACACACACACACACACACACACATTTACTTATCTGTCTAAATTGGGACATTCAATAGACTTCTATTGTTTTTTACACTGCTAGTTATAAACAATATAACAACCCTAAATTTGTCAGGCTTGCTGACCCCATCCAACACACACACACAAAGGAGTTCTATGCACTGGTATGTGTGCGGGTGTCTGTTTATACGTGGGGGTGTGAATGTTTGTAATCTCCAGCAGCTCTGTCTACACACATATTCACTCATTATTCATAGCTGGTAGCGGGTTTAAATAAGTAAGTGATTCTAGGAAGCTGGTGTTCAGATGCTCCTGGGGCAAGCTTCAACTCTCACTGGGTTTATTTAGACAGCTAGAACTTTGCAAGGACATGACCTACCAAAACATCTAACAGCTGATTCACATGATGATTAATCATTTAAAAGAACTATGATTTACTAATTTATTTCAATTCTCAAAAGACGCTTTCTTAGAACATTTCAAAACAAACCATATCCTGATGTGTATTTTGAAAATGACTGGATTATATTGTGGTCTGTTTTCTTAGGTTCGTGGGGTTAAGGGTGTATTCTTGGCCAATCAGAAAGTAGATGGAAAAGTCACAACTCTCATCACATACAACAAAGGCAGAGATTGGGAACGCCTGGCTCCACCCACAACCGATATGAATGGAAAACCTGTGAATTGCAAGCAGGTGAGATATCTGATCTGAGCTTACATCATTCCAACTTCCATGCCAACATTTCCACCAGTGTTCAGCATTACTATCTGTCTCTGAAACCACATTTTACTTCTCAGTGTCGCCCTTGTATCAGTTTCACTATATAATTCAAACCTGTTGGTATATAGAGCTGAGGTTTCTATACATTTAATATACATTCTATACATTTCTTTCTGCAGAAAATGAAATATAATGCATAGGATCATTTAATTTTTGTGTTAAAGCTCCTTCTGTACTTGTCAAAACAACATGGAATGCTTTACAAGTGTTTTATTTACATGTTATATTCTATATAATTATATATGTATATATATTGTATACCATGTATACAAATATAATGAATTTATTTTCAGATATATACACACTGATAAACTGAGCTGATTCCATTATTTGTATAAATCATGACTTTTTCAAAGCAAAGTCTCAGTACTTCTTAGTATACACACACACACATACACACACACACACGACTAGTCTAGAACACAGATCAAGGATCTCTGGCATCTGCTGTTGTTTGCAGGAGTGAGGTGATGGGCAGTGCAGGCACTGGTTAAGCTACGGCCTCATAAATCAGAAAAACACTCTGAGTCATCAATCCACACACTCATATAAATGTCCACAGGGCTTTAGCCTTAACACACACACACACACAGCAGAGATCATAGATGTAATGTGTATCATTTTAAATGGACAGTTTAAATGCTAGGGCCGGAATCCCAGTGCATTAATTAAGACAGAAATGGCTTAGTCGACACGAGACAAGATGAGACAGTACAGACATATATTGACTTCTGCTATCTCTCCGCCTGCCCACCCATCGCACGTCTTTATCTCTCGGCCCACCCTTTGACATGTCTTTTTTCTTATTATTCTCCTCACTTATTGACTCGCTCTCTCAGCCTTCATCTTTTATTTTTTTGTCAGTCTTTGTGCTCATCTGACATGTGGTTTTAGCCACTATTGTCCTGTGTATTGTCACCAGTTTTTCACCCTTTTGCCAACGAGTGATTTTACCAACATTTCTTTATTCTAAATGAAGAGCAGTAAGACAAGGTGAGAAGACCGTACGGTTTGTGTTTGTCAGTGAGTCTAAATGCTGTGCTGAGTGCACGTGTGTACTGCACGTAAAGACACCTATTGCATAATCAAATTACCATGATTGTCAAAGTGAATAAAAGTATAGATAACAAAATCTCCTGTTGTCTGTAGCCTGACTGCCACCTCCATCTTCACTTGCGATGGGCTGATAACCCGTACGTGTCCGGAACAGTGCACACTAAAGACTCCGCCCCAGGCCTCATAATGGGTGCAGGTCAGTCTCCATGACAACTACGAAATATTGCTATTATAAAAAACTCTTAAATACAATTAAATACATATATTTTCTTTTTATCATGTTTTCTTTTATCATGAAATCATAAAATTGTATTTTTGTTTAGTTTAAAAATGCAAAATCATATTTATTTTATATTATTTCAGTGAACAGAAATGTTTTCACTTCTCTGTAATGATAATACCACTAACCAATGAAAACAAACAGACTCTGTTAATCATAGCATATATAAACAGCATATATAAATACAAGCGTATATAAAAAGGCACCAGTCACTATATTTATGTCTCCTCAGGCCAAACTCATATTCTCTTATTTCTTTTAAATAATGATAACCTGGATGGGCAGTTGAACTTATAAGATACAATATGATGAACAATAAAGACAAACCTTTGTTTTAAGACACGAAAGAGGTGGAAATATGAAATATTTGCTTTATATTGCCTCAGGAAGACAATATATTAATGTTCTTCACAACAAGGTTGGAGCTATTGCTTCACTGCCTGTTCGCAAGGTCATGAAGTCTGTCCATTGCTTTAGGGATACGCACACATACACAAACACAAAGACACAAAGAGTAAATCTGACTTATTCTTGACTTGTACACTTACTCAGTAACATGAGTAATTGATTGTCTTCAGCCTTTGCTTTTAAAAGCATAAAAGCAGCTTTTCCTGAAAAAAAATGTGTGTAAAATCTGTGCAAGCACATAGCAGATATTCAAACACTCCCGAAGTCTGCAATCAGTGTTTCTCCCTCACAATCCATCTTTCGCTGGTTAGTAGCTCTCATTCCCCCAGTACAATATCACTCATGTTCAGCTCTAACTGTTTCTCAGCTCAGTAAGTGTTTGATCCATGATTCCCTCCAGTTCTCTCAGTTTTATTCTGTTTTATATATAACTCTCTCACTCCTGATCCTCTCTCTCTCTCTCAAAATCTAGCACAGAGGAAATTGCTGCTTGGCCTCAAGTTAAGAAATAAAAAAAGAAAAAAAAATTGATATACTTCCTCTCGCTCGCTCGCTTTCTCTCCCTCAGCATTTATTAAGTTTGTTTCTGTGTTTATTGTCTCCAGGTAACCTTGGCTCTCAGCTGGTTGAATATAAAGAGGAGATGTACATCACCTCAGATTGTGGGAAGACTTGGAGGCAGGTGAGAAAAACAGTTTTTTCAAATTTAAACAACGGCTCCCTAGTTTCAGAAAACGCTTCATTGTAGCTTCTTCTAAGACTTTCAGACACACACTTTGTCCTCTGTATTCACCTTTACATGTGTCCCGATGCTCTCGTTCTTTAGTTTTTCTCTTTAATTTGTGTTTGTAACGTGCACTTTTCCCATCAGGCCCTCTGGTTTGCTTTTTGAATTCAAGTTTCTGTGCTTCTTGTTCCCATTCTGTTACCAATTACATCTGACACCCTCTTATTTGCAGCCATATTCAGCGCTCAGCGACAGACTCCGTTCTGTCTTAATGATGTGGCTGGATTGTTCCCGTCTCTCATTTGTTCAGTTGTGATTTTTTCTAATGACATTTAATC
>JAZGTI010007065.1:0-14343 GCA_036877585.1 Botia kubotai | reverse complement strand
CTTGACTTCACTTCAGGAAAATAGAAAAACAAGACTGGAATATTAAAATTACATTTTTTCCAAGTGGTCACAGCAGGTGATTTTTAGTTGAGACACAAATAGAAACAATCTAAACATGACTAAGAAAATATGTTCATAAAATGTAGTGTCAGAGGACAGTAAACCAACAACTGTATTTCTGACAGAATAGCTTGCAACTTAATGATTACCTACATCATATTTCTCAATGATTTCCTTACAGAGACCTAAAACCTTGCAGTTTCAAAAGTATTTAAATGTATCATATCACAAGCATGTTTAAGATTGGAATTGTTTTTGATTTGAGATATACATTATTTTGGAGCACATTCTATTTTAAGGCATCATTATATCTGCTTTAATTAAATTTCACAGCCATTCCACAAAAAATGTGGATAGCAAGTTGCTTGCATTACTTAAAAATACAGATTGCATAAATTGTGCATGTGTGCAACAACAACAACACCACCAGCAACACTGACGTCAATGAATGGTTCCACGTCAAAACTAATTGTATGTGCAGTATTTCTCCACTGAAATGATCTGAACAGGTTTGGATTTCTCTGATATGATCCATTTCGGATCTTGATACATTTATCATGTGGCATATTTATCAGCACATTAGATATGACAGCATAGAAATTTTGCCTTTTTACCAGTCAATGCCACATGGTGAAACAACAAATATCTAATTTAAAATTAACCTCACAAGGACAGAGAAATATTATGGAAACATTTTAGAAACAAAATCACATGATAAACAATTAGCCATTTCAGTTATCATAACTAAAGCGAAATGTAATCAATCCAAAAATCATCTGAAAACAAACTGGTGCATATTTGTATACCTTTTTCTATTTTTTTTGTTCTTTTTAACATTTTCTTATGCTTGCTAAGATACATAGCTCTTGTAAGTGCCCCAACAAAAATAGTGCATTAGGAAATAACTATGATCATACACAATTCACATAAACACACAAAAACACACAAGACAAGAGGAAGAACAAGAACACAAATGTTTTTGCAAAAAGAAAACATTAAATATAGATTTGAAAAAAAACTTTTTTTTACAAAAGTTATGGAGCTTTGCACCCTGCTTTTAAAAAACAGGCCTCCCGGTCGCATCCAGACCAATTTTTTGTTGTTGTTTTGTTTTTACAAAAAAAGTGTAATCCCTTTTATTTTTCACTCTTTTTACAATATCTAAAAGGTATTAAGACATCAAATGTGTTGACATTGATATTTGATACTATTCTTCAGGCCTAACTCACCAAAGAAATCCTGAAACGAACTTTATAAATACATACAAAAGAGCACATTAAGAAGATCAACAAGTCTGGTACCTAAATGTGATTAAAACTGCAGAAAGCATTCCTGGCTTAAATCTACCTATCCACACACCTGGAACTATGTTGGAACTACTGGAACAGTATGTTTAAAAATGATTGACATTCAAAATCCTGATGATTACTAAACATCACTGTCTTGGCTGGGACTTTCTGTCTGGGAACATTTTGCATCTGATGGCAAAAAGGAAGGAAAAACCTTGATGCCAAAAACCGAAGACATTACATTTCATAAATTGGAACAAATCACATTTGGTTGGCATTACAGTCGTGCCCCAGTCCCATTGAGTGAGTAAGATTGTCCCTGTGGTGCACAGCCTCTCTCACTGGATGTACACATGAAATGAACTGAAAGAAACCAGTCTACAAACAATATCAGCCATGCAAAGATGCTCCCTGGGCTCGGACAGACACCACACAACCTGCAGCGGGAAACTTATTTCCACATGAAAAACCTTGTTCTTGGTTCACATCATGACAGTCTTTGATATCTTCTCTGCTTCAAAATGCCACCTGATGCAGCAGACACGGCCATTAGCATTCTCAGAATCTCCAAGGATGAGCTTGTACAGGGCAAAAGAAACACAATCTATTGACACTAGAGGACATGGGACACAGGACATTTACAGGCCAGGTACACATTTTTCTCCCGTTGTGTTTGTTTTTAGCAGTCCAGGTGGAGATATTGTTTTTGGGCAACTCCTTAAAGAATCTGCCATATTGGATAAGAGGGTCCGAAAAAGTTGCTGAGCCAGTAAGTTTGTTGTGGGCTCAAGGAGATCAAGGAAAAGATCTTGATCCTCTTCACATGGGAGGGACAATCAGCCCAGCCATAGCTGGAAAAGAAGCAGAAAACCAAGAGGTCAACAAACAACAACACAGACATTTCAGATAAAACCAGATATTGACTGCATTTTCAAAGGCATAATGGAAGAATTAAACCAGGTAGAAAATAAATGATTACATGACAGTAGAATATTAAAGCCATTTTTCCAACTGAAACCATATATTACTGGTGAGACTGGACTGAAGATTATCAGCTGACCCATACTAGCTAAGCTTTGGTAAATACAGTATATTAGTATCTGGTGACAGTGTGACAGATATTGGACTCAACATGTGAGATCATTTGAATGACATGTGAATAGATCACCATTTACAAAACATGCTTACGGACACCATGCAAATCTGAGTTAATTATAATTTTTAAAAGCTTTACAGTGATATTCCATGACATATTTATAATACTGCATTAATTTACTGCATTGATTTTTAACTGCAAAAAAATCACACCACAATTATTACCTACAAATGTAGTAATGTATCTGACTTATGAAGTCCAGATGTCCAGTTACCTTATTTTTCTGTAAAAACAACCAGCCTTATACACAGAAAGTTATGGATCAACTTTGACCTTAAAAGTTTTGTGACGTTTTTGTGACATTCTAAAGGAGGGTATTTTTCCTAAATGGCTTAGAGGCAGGAGGGGTGGGGTTGCTCACCCTGTAGACTGCTCCCATTGGTGCCGGTGCAGGTGGGGGGCGGGGAGGTCTGTGGCCGGACGACAGGCGCGAAGGCGCTCTTCTGTTTGACTGCAGAGATCATATGGACAGGAGAGAATGAAAAAGGGCCCCCAGACAGAGAAATGGAGGTGGGGATGGATGAAGTTGAGGAAGAAGAGCAGACATGAGGTTCCAATAGAGGGCTGGAGGGGGTGACTGAAACACACACACACACAGAGACACACATGCGCACACACACAAAAATGCTAGTGAGTGAGCAGGTGGTTAATGAGGTGGGTCATGCCGATTGTTAGAGGGTTAATTAAAGGGGAGGGGCTATAGTAAAGTGATGCATTTTGGGAATAAAAAGGTATGCTACCTGCATGGCAAAGTTGATCCATAACTTAGAACTCTTAAAGAGCATGTCATATTTAGGTCATTGTACTTCTCATTTGGTACTAGTTTTCTGCAGTTTGCAGAATCACCAACATAAAACCATTTTCTTTTTTGACACACTCACATGTAAAGAATGCCAGAATACAATGTTATCAAACATCTAATATGTGGCCAACTGCATGCTATGAGAAGCAGACAGGAATTAGAAAACATTGTAAACTATCCAACATTTTATAGAAGCTTGGCACTGTATTGCAGAAAAAAAACTCAAGCAGAAAGCAGGAGCTTTCACACCAACTAGACTAAACCCACAGATTTTGTCAATGAAATTCCAATTGAAAACACTTGCCAACTTGTTTCCCATTTTTAAATGAATGGAAAGCAAACCTGCCCTGAAACAGCTTTGCACAAAGCACAGCCTGCCAAACAAGTGCCAATCACACGGAATGCAGCTGCAACATACTAAATATATGAACAATCTATGAGTAACTACGGTATATAAAACTCAATTGTAATTGTCAGTTGGAGACCTGAAGCATTTCCCCAAATGCACCTGGCATAGTAGCAAACGTTTCTACATGAAGGTGCAGACAGAGAGCCGACTATCCCGACTGCAGTAAGAAAGTGTGTGTGTGACGGAGTGAGAAAAATGTATGGAGGAGTTGTTAAATTGTTAGACATGAAAAGAGATGAAAAACATGGGTGTTTGTGGAGTTAGTTCTGATGGAGATGTTTACAGTGCATGGAACGTTCATAGAGCAGACAGACAAAACCGTTTCCCTTACAGAACACGCAAGACAAATAAATAACCTCAAGTTTTATTGCACACATTAGCATTGAGATGCCACATTAGAGTTCAGGCCCGGCTCCTTGGGGGGGCCAGGCATGGCCCAACCAATGTTGAGCTTGGCACTCTGGCAACCATACCACTACCCACCCCCAACTACCTGTCCCACCCGAAAGCCTTGCATCTACTAGAGCCGGGCCTGACTGAGTTGCTTTCAGAATCACAGGTGCAACTTTAAGACTAACAATAGTTGAATTAATCAAAGATGGATAAATCCAAAATCAATAATCATAATCAAAACCCAAAACATGCTCTTATGGTTTAATTAATCACTCTGCTGAAATGACCAGCTTGGATCAGCATGAATTTTCAGTCTGGTTTATGCTGGTTGAACGTTACCATGAAGTTCCAGTAATTAGTCTTTCAGTTAAAGCTGGTTGACCATGAAAGCAGTGGTAGTTAAGCTAGTTAAGGACATCAACATTCAAAAATCAACAAATGCTGGTCTTTTCAACAGGGAAACAGCAGAACCTGGTATCATACAATGAAGCTGACCATAAGAAAACTCACTTGCGTAAGGAGAGTTGGCTGCAGAGCCATTTAGGAAGCTGGGGGATCCAGGGACGCCCAGGTTGGTCATTCCTGCCGCTCCATATCCGTTCATAGTGGAGGTGATAGTGTTGTAGTTAGACTGCTGGGGTGTGGAGCTCGGCACGTAGCCCCGAGGAGACACACTATTTGAGTTACGAGAGTAAACTGAAATGCAAGACACAGTGACAGGTCAAAACTCCTGTTGAAGCTTCTGCTTAAAACATAAACCACATCAGCAGTGAAATATTATGAGTTTTCGTACAAAGATGTTTAATGTGATTTGTAGCTGTTGCTGTTGGACTAACGCATGTCTGCAACATGCTGGGTTTGTGTTTCCAGTGGGTGGAATCCTTCGATAAGTGTGAGAAAATCTAAAAGACATCCGGCTGTTGTTTTTAAAGCATTTAGTACAACAGTCAAGTGAAACTCTCAGTCTGTGTGTATCTGTGTTTGTGTTATAAACAGACAAGAGGCATTAAAGCTACTGGTACTTCTTAGGGTTTATCTTTATTTTATCTTTTGCTTCAAACTTCTCAATATTTGATCTCTAGCCAGTGCCCTGCCAATGGCTGCTTAAAAGTCAACAGGAAGTAGACAGAGAGTTTTAAATGTACCACTTGAAATTTATCATTGTTCACTATCTGGGCCTAAAGCCGGAAATCTCAGAAAAGATCAAAGGTCAGTTGACAGTGACAGGAAAGTAGGGAAAACATTAAAGGAATGTTTCTTGTTAAAAAGTGTTGATTACCACACAAATGTTTTCATAAATATAGGAATACAGAAATATAGGCTTGTATACACATGATTATGACAAAAGATTGGCTATAACTTTACACAGGGAAGGTCAATAAGTGATTTTATCATTTTTTACAGGTATACAACACAACTAAGTCACATGGACGGCAACACGGCCACTCGGCCAATCAGATCACAGTCTACAAATATTGTTTGTTGGCAGAATGCTGATGTTTGGTTAAGCAGAATGTTTGTGTACGAATTTTACTAAATGAACTGCATTCCTATGTGGTTTGATGAGCTGCAGGAAAGAGGTGGTGTTTTCTATAAATGAATTTGCAACTTGTAATTATAACTTGAAACAATAATTAGTTTGATGGATGAACAAGAGGAGCAGAGTAACTGAATTAAAGCCCGCTGAAGTTTCACTGCATACAAGCATGAAGTATGAAATGTAATATTTTTATAATGGCTAACAGCCCTTTCCCATGACCTAACGCATAACTGTAGGTGTTCTTTTCTTCTATGAATGAGGAAAACAGATGAGTGGAGAAGAGATGAGTGTTAGGAGGAGAGAAAACAGAGGGGTGTCAGGGGATTGAGAGTTTCTCTGCCTTGCTGGATCTCTCTCTGATAGGAGGAGAGTGATCTGTTCATCTTACATCCATTCCCACTTCCTGTCTGTGTGTGACAGAGCTGGTGGGTGAAGAGAAACATGGCTCCGGATATTGAAAACACACTTGTGCGTGGAAGTGCTCACACGCATGCACACGAGACGCATGCTGCAATCACCGATTGGTCAGAGATTGATATATGAACTCGAATGTTTCTTATCAAAATCTTCCAAGTAAAAATTGCCTGCCCTGTGCCATTAGCATTATTTTATAGCTCTTTTATACTTTTACTGTGTGGCAACATGTTGTCTTATTTATCCAAGATGTTGTCCTTAACTTCCACAGGAGACAAAAATAGTAACAAACATATATATTTGGTAATTTGGCAGAGCTACTTTAAAGCTAATTAAAGTTATTTCAGGTTGATCTTAATGTTATTTCAGGTTTAGATTTAAGAAATTTTATCGTAGGAGTGACAGGTGTATTTTTAAAGTTTTGGTGTTCCCTAGGAATTGAACCCATGATCTTCAGGAAGTACAAACCTAATTAAGAACTCCATCTACTAAAAAAAGGAAACAAATGCAATTTTTCCTTAGCCCTCAGAACAATATATTGGCAGTTCCGTCTAGTTTCAAAGCATCAAATTGATGCATTCTGTGCTCACTACCAAAGTCTGTCTTTGCATTCGCAAACAACGTGTTTCATTCTTGTATTGCTGAAATTCTGATCCTCTCGTCTTGTTCACAGTTCACCCCTCACACTTCTCTCTGGAATGACAGGAAGTGTGTACGCACACAGACACACTTGTGTCGTTCCTCTGAGCAGGTGACTGTGAGTGGCAGTTTTCAGCGCTGTGGGTGACAGGCTTGCCAAAACACAGTCATGTGATCATCATGTAGAGAAAGCTGCTGGCCCGGCTGTGGGTAGGTGTGAAGCTCACCAAGAGACAGCTGAACAGATCCAGACGAAGACTTGCAGACCGCGTGACTGAATCGGTGTGTTAAGCTTCCCAAGCAACGCTGAATTGTATGTTATTTTGAAATGTCTCAATCAACTCTAACGGGCATTAGATGCAACTGCATGTGGGATTTGGGGTGGAGCTACAAGACAAATTATTTTAGACCCTGCACATACAGTATCTCCACCAACCTTGGTCTCCCTGCGAGGCTTCAGAGATGTTGACTGCAAGCTGGCTGCTGAAGGAATTAACTCCCATCATGCCTGAGTGAGCGCTGGAGCCTGTCAATGAGGGCAGCTGGTTGTGGCTCCTCGGCACGCTGTACAGCGCCTCCGTCAGGTCTGCGGCACGCTTCAGAATGATCTCCTGATCACAAGAGAATGTCACAGAGCAGAGGGTCATAAAGTGATACAGAGCGGGGAGATGCAATGCTGTTTGTACATATGCCAATGCACCGAACACTACATACTTTAAATAAACTTGCTATTTGCTTTATGGTGTGTATATAAAAAAAGCTTCATTTGTGATTGTTAAATACCTGATTGTTATGTGGCATTCCATACAGCGCCTCCACCAGGTCTGCAGCACGCTTTAGCAGGACCTCCTACAGCACACACACACACACACACAGTTTAGCGAAATACTCCACCTCTGGTGCTGTGATAATATCTTCAAACACAATGACGCATTATAATTATTACAATCACACTGATGAAATAAAAAATAGTCCGATTCTTTGTTTACTACCAATGATATATACTTTAAAGTTGCAATCCATAACTTTGTGGTTTGAAATCAGTGTACAAAACGGTTTCCTTTCCAGGTCCGATTTCCCAGGAAGTGTCTGGCTTCAACAAACTAAAGAACAGAGATGGTGCTGGAGCAGCAAACGTTACGGATTGCAGCTTTAACTAAGTCATATGCTCAAAAAAACGACCAAATATGTGATGAGACGGGCAGAAAAAAATCTGTCTGAATCTCATTTACACCAACCTGTCACACACACACACACACACATATGTACTGTACACACTGAACACACACCCAACCTGTGCCAAATCACACAAGCACTGATCCTGTGCTGAGATCTTTTCAGAGTACGCACACACACATATGCTCTGCCGTCGTTCATCACACAGTGACTGTGGGTTTGGGTGTGTGCGTGTTATTTTGTAGTGTTTCTGTGTAAGTCACACATCTCCGCTGGCCCACCGACGCTCATTCTGGTCTCACCAAGAGCACCAAACAGGACACAAGCACTTAAAAACACCTTTCAGAACATCTTGTGCATAATCTTGTGCACTTTCCATTTGTACTGAATTTATTTCTCATTTTTGTCTCCTCTCTTCCCCTTTCCAAATCATAGATGGAATTACCAATCACCAATATCACCCAAATGTTCACCTCTGTAACCCCCTTTAAATTCAACATAAAAAACATGAAGCAAAATTGACCCCATTTGAGTTCATAAAATGTTCTTAATTTGACTTGTTTTAAATCGGTCCTGGTATATAATGAATAATAAATATTATGTGCATAACAATTATAAAAGAATTAGCTAAGTGCTGTTTAAAAAACCTTTTTAGATACAGTAGTGATGTCAAGATCATGGGTGTGATTTCTAGGGAACACACAAACTTGTAAAACGTATACTGTGAACATATTGTAAGTCTCTTTGGATAAAAGTGTTTGTCAAATGTAAATGTAAGTGATGTTTTATGTTGTCTTTAGTAAACAACAGCTAGTATATAAATAATTGTTTGCTCACTGTTATAGTTCTTTCTCATGCATACACAATCTGAGAGAGAGACAGAGAGAGACAGAGAAAGAGAGAGAGAGAGAGAGAGAGAGAGAGAGAGAGAGAGGGGAAGGGTGGGAGAGAGAGAGAGAGAGAGAGAGAGGGGAAGGGTGAGGTGGGTGAGACAGAAGACAGAAGTCAGAGCTGGTATTATGGCAACCTCTACTGGATCTCCCTGGGGTATTACACTGAGACAAGGTGTGGGCCTATCACACACACACACATGTACGCGCAGGCACGCACACGCTTACTTATCAAAATGGGGACATTCCATAGACTTTGTCTATGGAATATTGTTTTGATACACAGCTAGTTATAAACATTATAACCATTATAACCAACCCACACTCTAACCCTAACAGAAAACTTTCTGCATTTTACAATTTTACAAAAAAACTTTGTTTACTATATTTTGTAACTATTTTTTAATACGTTTTGTTTATAAATGAGAATGACCCCAAAAGGAGATTTTGCTTAGATTTTGGGTACGAATTTGTCCCCAATATACGATTAAGTAAACCAACACACACACTTCACTTGAGAGGCAGTTGAGAGTAAACACAGACAATGAGACAAAAGACTGACCCAAAGAATACAGATACAGTTAATGTGAGGAAGATATGATGAAATGACAGGCAAAAGCCCAGGCTGGAAACAGAAAGCAGGACAGATATGAAACGGTAGAGAATCTGTAAATCTCATAATGAGCGGAGAGAGATAAATAACTGACTAGGAGATGGAAAGAAAAGGAGAAAGAAAGAGGAGAGATGGAGAGATAGAAGCAGAGAGGGAGTTGTTTTCCCCCTCAAGAATCACCAGGTAAGAAGCAGATGGGGTCGCCTGCAAACCTATTATTACTGTACTGTGAGAACAACAGCTTGCCTCTGTACACACACACACACACACACACACATAATGATAACTACTATACACTAACCCTAGCCTTATAACAAAGCATTTGTTATTTTGGATAAAATATTTTGAAGATGTTTCAGACATATGAAATAAAAAAATTTGAGATTTTATCCACAAAAATCATAATGGAGTTCATAATGGAAAAACCATCTTGCAGATTGTTGATGTTTATATATCTTGTAATCATTAGCAGCCCCTGCATTTGCTAAATATGGCTTTTTGACTGTTCAATGCCAGGCTGCAAGGCCTCTGCAAAACATGCCAAAAAAGTCAGAAACTTTCTTGGCTGATTTACTAAACACACTGTGTGAAGACTCACATTTTTGAGGAAACTTACAGTGAGACTCGGATTAGAGATGCAGGCTGTGGAAACCACCAACTACTGTAATGTTCTGTTGACCATTAACAGCACATCTGGGACTGTGTTTGTATGCTTGTGAACATACACACATACATATGAGGATCGGGGGCATATTGGAGGTGGGGGGCATTAAGCTTCCTCCTCCTCATCCTCATTTACTTGCATTTCCCACGACAAAATATGACCTTAGGACTAACAGTCCTCCCCCGGCCAATCAGCTATGAGCAATAACGATCCTCACAGATGGCTCAAGTCAATGACAAACACGGGGGGAGAGAGAGAAAGAGAGGGAGAGAGAGAGGGAGAGAGAGAGATGAGGCTGTGCTCTGTTGTTCTCATACCATTTTGGCAAATATAAATTTGTGTTCATGTGTTCATTCAAAATATACTGTACATTAGTAGCATTATCAATTGTGATCAGATTAAAACATAAGAGCAATATAACAGACATGACAGCATGTTGAAAACACGCACAAAAATACCTTCACCTATGCTTAAACACACACACACATACATGTTTATTTGTCTAAATGGAGACATTCCATAGACTTCTATTATTTTAAAAACACAGCTTGTTATAAAAACATTATAAAAACTATAACCCCGACCCTAAAACAGAAAACTTTTTTCATTTGCATTTTTACAATTTAAGCAAAACAATGTTTCTTTTTTTTACAAATAAGGATGTCCCCAAAAATTGTTTTTACAAATGAGGACATAACCAAAAATTACTTTCTGCCAATTAAACAGCCTTACTGTATTTAAAATATTTAAAGAGTATAGATTGAATAAACAAATCCCCTACAATGTTTCTGTGGGTTATTCCTTTATTATAAACACCAGTCCACCCTCTCTTTCTCAGCCCCTCTGTATGTCTCCACAGTTTGGTTCTCCCCTGCTCTTTTACCCGATGCTGCCCAAGTATGGGGTTCTTGTTCCAGGCAGCCACCCCGCTGCAGTTCCCCGTGTCCGGCCCCAGACGCTCAACCTGTCCCTGATTCAACAGAGTTCGGCCATCCACACCCAGTGGGCAATCTGTCACCAACACAGCTTTGGCACCGGCAATGTACTTCTCTCTCTCTCTTTCTTTCTCATACCCTCCCTCTCCTTTGCTCTCCTGTCTCCTCTTCCCACTGGCCGCGGCTCAGTTCATTAATCTCCATTATAAAACAGAAGTTAGTTAATGTCTCTCATGCTTGCTGGCAACGACAGCCTGCCATAGGCCCTTTGGCACAACATGAACACACACACATGCACTTATGCAAACACACACACACACACACACACTTGATTAGCTTTTTAAGTGCCCACAAAAAACATCCTTATATGCATTCACAAGTGTAGACAGACTTATGACTAACACCTCACATCACAATTTGTATGTCAACTAAAATTTGCATTTGTACTTGATTTGCATTTACATCATATGTGCTTGTGTGTATTCTTGTATATGTGTATCTATGTTTTGTGCATGAATGTGTGCTTATATAATGGAACAATAAACAAGATCATTAGGCTATAGATGAAGTGAGACAGCAGTATGTGTCTCAGCAATTGACCTGAAAGTGTCAACACACTTTGTCTTAACACGTGTTCACTTGACAGTCCCACCCGAACCACTGTCTTGTATTCTATACAATTAATGTATATGACATTGTTCTTATTTTACAGTAAATGTGTGTATATATTTGTACTGTAACCGTGAGCTTGTACCAAATATAAAAGGGTTGTGATAACATTAAAAGCATGTTGTTTGTTTCATCTCAGTCTCTGTGTGTGTCAGAGTAGTAATGTAAGGTTTACTGTCATAGTATTACATGTAATCAGAACTGTGAGCACTTTAACACTGGTCTGAGTTCAGTCCTGATCAATATCCTAATGCACAGTGTCTCATTTATCACTAACAACATCGCTTATCTGCACTCTACAGCCCTCCTCTCTCCCCTTCTTTCCTTTCCTCTTCTCCTTAAATCCCATCCTTTCTCCTACAGAATACTGCTGCTGCTGCTTTAACTACTAAAATAAATGACTAAAATCTACTACTATAAAAAATGCAAAAAGGAGTTTGATTTTAGAAATGCACGAACTATGTTTAAACCAAAAAACGAAAAGGAGCAAGTGAGCATGAGAAACGCAGACAGAGCGAGAGAGAGGAGAGAGAGAGAGAGAGAGAGAGAGAGTATAAAATGATTTCAAACAGCCACAAGGTGAATAGACTGTACAGTTGCGCTCTGTGGACTTAGCTTTACTTCATTATTTATGTGCCGTCTACAGAAGCACCTCTGGCTACTTTACACTCGTACCCTTCACAATCTGTACAAACTATTTCACATCACACTTTCTCTGCCAAAACAAAAAGTCCTGCACATTCCCTCTCAAATTAAGTCTGCCAGCACAAATCAGTGCACGTTCCCTGTAGTCTAGGTGCTCTATAACCTCAATATAACTTCAAGGCTCAATACCTACTCTGTTGAACCCCTAATGAAATGCAATCAATGATTGATAAGGTGGCAGTTGCCCTCTAGTAGGACCCACTGATGATTACAGCCGGTCCGCCCGAGCATCTGACCCCGTTCTGGGATTTAGAGGTGTGCCACCTGGCCCTGAGAGAGACAGGTACTGGGCCTTATGTCTTATTAGCTGACTGCTGAGGTGTAAAGATCTGCCGCCTGCCAGGCATACAATTAGTCATCTTGTGATCTTTATTACTCTAGGGTGGTGGTCTTTCTTAGAGGAACCCCACTTTTACACCCTCTCTTTCTCACCCGGGAGCCCCAGGCAATGCTGGGGATCAGGTGATAGGACCTTATCGAGGGTCCCCTGTGTCACAGGTTGAGGACGTGGCTGGAGGACAGAGAGGTCCCTATTGTGCTACCAAGTGGAATGTGAGAGATCTTCTGCTGGAGAATGATAGAATTGGCTTACTGTGTCACCCCTGGTTGCTGTATACACTCATGAAAATAAAGGTGAAAATAAAGGTCTGTTGTAGCATCTTAGGTTGAGCAATGAATCCATAATGAAGAATTTCATTTTTAATTGTACAGTTACATGATTTTTAGAGGTTTAAAAAATATTGATGCTACATTATGAGTTCTTCAGATCATTGTACACTGATGACTTTCACAAGGGTCATCATTTTTTTAAAGATTTTATCTAGGTAATTTTCCAGGCACAATCTTTAGAGGTCTCTCTCTTGCGACCCAATTTGTCATTTTGGTAACTCTAGTACAGTTAGTCAAACATCAACTATCTAAAGGCCTTTTTGTGATTTTAAAATCTATAAATCTTTAAATGATTAAAATGCTTATGTTTTGTTTCCAGGTTCTTAAACATCAGTACATAAATGTTTACAAAAGAACTAAGGAATGAAAAGTTCTTCTAGGCTACAAAACCCATTTTGGTTCTAATTAGACCCTATTTTAGGAGACAGTATGGTATGGGTTTAGATCCCATATGAGGTGCACTCGGAACGGCGTGCGAGTTGTTCTCTACCCTTTGGGGTGTTCTAGATGAGCTGAACCTATGTCTGTGTGTTAATCTCCTCAGTCCACCTGCAAAAAGCCTGAGAACCTGTGTTGTGCTGCACCAAGATGCTGCGTTCCTCAGCTTTTCCTTTCCACAGACCTCTACAGCAGAGAATCACAGTGTGAATTCATCTCAAGATTTTCTGCCCACCGCTGTCTGTGTCTGGCTGAGTGTGTGAAGTGTATGTGGCTGGATGGGTTGTAAGGAGTAGCATAGAGTCTCTGCAGTTCATTCAACACAGGTAACAAGGTAAGTCTGTTTGACTCTAGATTGTCCCGCCTCTCAACTCTCTAGCCCTGAAGGCTGTCTCCCCACAAGCCAGTTTCTGTCTTCCTTTCTGTATTTTTTGCCTGCTTTTTCCCCATGCTTTCTTTCCAGGGGCTCAATTATGGGAGGATGGTTCTCAAGCGCCCAGCGAGAGCAAATCAGGTGACCCGGGAGAGCAAGCCATCCGACAGGTCCCCTAACAATGATAAATCACATACACACACTGAGGCTGGTGAGCAGCGGTCCACCACACACACACATACACAATGTTACAGCAACAACCTGCTATTGGCACACCCATATACACACTTAATATACTAATAAAGAACTACTGATAAAATAGAATGTGCCAAGATGCCAATGCTGAACAGATCTGCTTTCAAGAGGACACAGAGGAGTTTAATCAGGGCATACAATGCTGCTTGAAAGTTTGTGAACCCCTTGAGCTGTTCAGAGATTTCTGATGTTTTACCATGATTTTCCTATTTTATCATCACCTGCTTTTTAGAAATTAAATGTCAGATGTATGT
>JAZGTI010007064.1:9471-22302 GCA_036877585.1 Botia kubotai | reverse complement strand
CCTGGTGGGCACATAAGTGCGAAGGAGTGAGAGTAGGTAGGGAGGTGCAGATCCAGTAGTTGCCTTGAAGGCAAACATCAGAGCCTTGAATCTAAACACTTTAAGATGTGTTTTTGTAGTGTTGGATTATTTGAACAGACTTCTACATATTATAGACCACGTAAAATAATGTTCAGCACATATATGTGCAACTTCATGAAAGGGCAGATTACTTGTATCAAATGCATCTACCCTGCAGCAGTTTATGGGCAATTCTTCAATTCAGTTCAGTGTTAGTTACCTTAGGGGAGACATTTGTCCTGGGCCAGCAGAGGTTGCTTTTATAAATGCAATGAAACTATTTACATCTTTACACCCTTATTACCTTCTCTTAAGATCAGTAACTTAAATACAGGCAGGCCTGTACATGCTTGTTTTAACTGATAGCAAACTTAAAAACAAGGAATTCATATTTAGTTGACCAGATAAATCAGTAATGAGCACAATTTGCGTCTGGAGTAAACCTCAAAATATGTAATGTAGCTCATGGCTCTTTACAAATGACATTTTTTTTTTACATATTTCATATTTTTCTTTTTGAAGTATAAAATGATTTTGGACATATCCAAATTTTAATCTGATTTAAAATTTGGTTTCAATTTGCTACTTTTAACCCCATAAACTGCTTTTTGAAAAAATAACTTTAGAAGCTTTATCATTTCATTGTTATTTTTGCATTACGACGTTCATGGCAATTAAGCACATTTCCCTAATTCTCATAAAATCTTACCCTCGGTGTTGTTCCACCACAGTGTTATTTTATGGCAGATAATTATTAGGGTGTACTCACACTAGGCACGATTGCCTTGAACTAACTGGAGGTAGGAAATTAAATAATAGGAAGTACGAGTCTACACTTTAGCTCCCTGTCTAGTCCCAGCAGTGTCATGTTATAGTTGCATTAAGTAACATTATGTTTCTGTCGCCATCTCTGTAACATTCCTCAGTGCTTGACATTGTCACAAAATCAGACCAGACAGTTTTTAAATCAATATAAAATTATAAATCCGTATTATCAGCTCTCTGCTTTTATGCAAGCCCTCCCGGTTAAGGCTGGTTTTTCCTCCATTTATGCATAATTGGAGTTTTGGTTCCTTGCCATTGTTGGTTTGCTTACAGCTGACATTTAACTTGATTTATAATTGTGTGATTCTCTGTCTTTCATTAGAAACTGGAAAATTAACAAAACAGTCTCACAAATGAAAAGGAACAATCCCTTCCATAGTTAAAGGTACAAAAGAACACATTTTAAATAAAATTTGTTTTAATTTATTAACTTAAAATGTCCATGCAATGCAAAACCAAATAACAAACCATTATTACACTGTACACATTTCATGTTATCAGGTGTTAAGTATCATTCTACTACTTTATTCTTATACAGAATTATAAATTCTACAATATATACACATTTATCGTTTATTAGCTGACAGCAAAGTTATTTAAAACCACTGTAACCAAAAACCATCTTCAACATTGTATTTTGTGTACACTACACACAAGCCAAGTGTGGGAGAAATAACAACTTATAAAAAAAAGTTAAGTGACAATAAGTGCATTGCATTATATTATTATATAAATATCAAGTGGTTACCTATACTAGAAGCAACTGTTAATAAATTGTATAATATGCATCTTTATTTGCTGTCAGTTTTCACAGATCTCAAATTGAGACAGAAATACAACAAAAATATTAAATGTATTCGCGTGAATCATATCCAAATCATACTTTACCCCATAATCAACAAAAAACCTGCATTATGATAAACGCCTTATTTAAGACCATTAATAATCTTTCTGCATTAATGTTTAAGACTATCAAGAGTTTTGCATCATTTAATGACAATTAAGCACATTTCTCCAATAATCTTATGTATTTTTAACTTGTTTTTAATAGTGATACGTTACATTAAAATAAGTGCAATGACCTTAAACCAGCATAAATTAGCATGATGTATAAATACTTTACAGTCTAAATACCATGCCAATAATGAGAATATGTTGGCAAATGTGCTTATGTGTTGCAATCACACAATTTTACTTTACCCTAGTTGACACAAAATGAAACCACATCAAACGCCTAAAGAGCTTTACATAACTGAGGTCAATTACAGTTTTATCTGTTAACATTAGGTATATGATAACCCTAGCAAGTCCATCAACACTAATGTTAATCCTTCCTCATAATGTCTGTATGAGGATCAGGACTGACCTCAGTTACACGGATACAGCAGTCTGAAGCTCCTCTAGTGTATACACACGGTCCCCATCTTCATCATATGGCTCGAGGAGTACAGAGTCTGGAGTATTTGACCCAAACACTTCCCTCAATTCCTCATATGTCAGACCACCAGACGAATGGCCCTGAAGGGCCTGATGGAGGACTTTCTCCAGATCTGAGAAAAAGATGAAATACAGAATACATTGTATTGCTTTCATTTTTAATCATTTGCCTTTTTAATTTGTTCATTATAAGATGTATATTAGTAAAACTAATTAGTGATATGAAGATTGTAATCAGTTTGAATATAAATCGAATGAATATAAAGTTGACTGAACTGATAAACAGCTGTAGAAATTGACATTTACATTTACATTTACATTTATGCATTTGGCAGACGCTTTTATCCAAAGCGACTTACATTGCATTATATTATACATTGTTTCTAAGTATGTGCAATCCCTGGGATCGAACCCATGACTTTAGCGTTGTTAACACCATGCTCTAACCACTGAGCTACAGGAAAGCTCATGCATCAGAATACCTGTCATTGCATGTGAAGGCTCATATTTCTTTCAGTGGTCTGAGAGATATTAATGTATTCAGACTGTCTACTTCAACAGTATACTTCTGAGATTATGCGACACTTAGTCAATTAACATGATGGATGATAGTTATCATATTAAGCAAGATATGCCATTCCATCTTACAAGGAGATGGCTCTTAAAAAGAAGATACAATTTAATAATACAGGAGTTTAACATACATAAGCAATCATACATAAGCGAATTTGCAATCATACACTAAACTATCTGCACATATAACATTGCATAATAAAAAGAGAATGGGGGCGAAAAACTAGTAAAAGTCTAAATAAGCAAAGCCTTCCAAACTTCCAGAGTTTGGGCACAAAGTATGAAAATGATCTACCACCCTCTTGATTTTGAAATTATAGGTATTAGCAACTTCGGAATTTTGAGAACAAAAAGAACTAATAAAGAGAGGAGCCTGCACAGGTACTGAGGAGCTAAACCATTCAGGGCCTTGTTGGTAATTAGTAGAATTTTAAGTTTATATGATGCTTAATAGGCAGCCTGTGCAGTGTTGGTCATACTTTTTATTTTCGTAAGAACTGGCTGCTGCATTTTGGACCAGCTGGCAACCACCTATTACAATAATTTAGTTTTTATGTTATGAATGTATGAATTAACTTTTCGGTGTTTGACAGAGAACATGTCACATAGTTTTGATATAGTTTTAAGATAAAGTTTCACAAATATTGGAAATATGGCTTTTACAGGACAAATTGCTTAAATATGACACCCAGATTTTCATTGCTGGGTTTATTTCAGGGAACACACAAAACAACAAAACACCATTTGATGTTTGTTATCAGGATATGGTTCCTTGCTTGCTTCCCCCATGTGGCTGATACCCTGAATTTCACCACTGCCCTACCCCCTTACACCCCTACCTTCCCTCCAACTGTCCTCCCTTCCTTTAGATCAGCTGAGATCACTGAACATATATGTACAACATATGTGACATTTTTTCTTGCTCGACAACTATTATACAACAATTCTGGCCTCCCTGGGCATGACCTGTGTAAAGTTAAAAATGACCATCAACAGCCAGTTCTCTTTTTCACTTGCTGTTGCACTTGCTTTTCAATCTTACCTCACGGATCTTTGACCCTGGCACCCCTCCCCCACAAAGGGGCAGTTTTTGTCTCAATCCCTTTGAGAAAGACTTTTGGACTTTGGACCTAAATAGCTAACTTAATTGATCTTGGAAATTCCACAAACCCCTCAGGACTCTCCTTACACACATTTTGACTTATTTTGTGCTCTGCAATAAAGCTTAATGCAAGTATCCGACTTCTATATAAATAGAATAGCCATGTTGTGCTCCTTGATTAAGGTGATTCTACTAATGGTTCATTCGGAAATGCTTAGCTGATTCATAATGCTTAACATTTATGCTTTCTTTCCTTGCGTTTGTGTATGTGTTTAATGTGTGTATGTTTATGTCTGGTTATATGTTGTATGTTTCCCCTGTAGTGTAGTTAATAAACACTTATATGTATTCACACTTGATTGTTTCTGCATTTAATGCTCACAAATAAGATCACTTAAACTGTGTTTGATCTTGCTACATGCTCTAAAGTCCTGTTAATGCAAAGAAGCATTGTTTTATAAGGTCAGGGAAGTAACGTTTTTTAGATTCAATAGGCCATAGCAGGGACAAATGGTACTCGCTGAACAAATGCATAAGCTGATTATTGTCATCATTCCTGCTGATCAGGTACTACAAAATATGCATATTTAACGACAATTAATCATACGTACTTTCCTTTGAGCTAACTGAACTATTCCCTAAATGAAATAGCGTTTTAAACAACAGTGTTTCATTGACAAAACCTTCAATTTGTTATGTTATTATGTTGGAGGAGGCTGCGGGCACAGTTTAAACGATGTTGGTGAGCAAACTCAGTAACAATTCATGTGTTTCTAATGTGTGTTTATTCAGACTGAAACAGGTACAACTGAACTCACTTTTATGAATGAAAGTGTAGACCCACACACTTTTGCCTTAACGGAGTTAGAGTCTTAGAGTTTCAGACCGATAAACCTCAGCCACTGTTAAAGAATTAAGTTAACTGCAACATGTAAATTTGACCATATAAAAACAAAGAAATCTTTTAATAGTGCATATTGATATTTTGATTGCCTAATCTAAGCAAAAAACCCTCTTAGCGTGTAGACAAAGTGAGCAATTTTCTTCCCTTATGGGTAACTAACAGCTACTAATGCATGCCCTCTCACTCATTGATTGCGTGGATTGTAAGATACTGTGAGTCAATAGATGATTGCTATTTAAACAGGAGTTCTATAACCAAGTTATAATTAATATGCAACAGCAAAGAAAACCTATTTTTTACATTTTAATTATGGCAGAGAAGCCATTTACACCAGCGTTATAACAGGCAGTGTTGCAGCACACAGGCGCCAACTCTAAGACCAGCTAGATCAAATTACACTCATCGTCGTAATCCTGCATCTAAAATAATTTCCATGTCGAACATGAACAATAGAAGTTCATGTTAAGGCACATTTCCTATTACTAACACTAAAAGGCAGTATGTCTTGGTTGTCTAACACTTCTATTTCATCTCTTTACACCTGACTTCCCTTTTGTTTGGGTAACAACGCCACCTGTGGAAATTTTCACTCAGTCTCTTCCGTCTTTACTCACTTTTATTTAGTTTAATGACAGTTTAGTTTTAGGTGACAGTTCTCTCCACAGTGGTATCTGGTGAGTGGATCTGGCTGTCCTGATGAGTCAGGGGAGTTGGCCCTGCCACAGGTACCCACCTGGAAGACCAATACATGCCCAGGCCTACTAAATGAGTTACAGTCCCATTCAGTTGCTAGATACACCAAGGTCCCTGTTGCTTTTGCTAAAACACCTCCCTAGACTGTATGACACTGTAGCACCACCTATCTGCAGGACCTGTCATCAACCCTTGTGTTGGTAGTCAGCCCACTCTGAATAGGGAATACAAGTTTTACCACAAATCCTGTGGAAGGCCACAATGTACATATACCTGCAAATTGACTTTTGTGGTTACGTTGGGCAATGTTGATACATAAGACAGCCTGTACCTGCTCATGATCACCTCCAGCCATAAAGTGTGCAGATTTCTGGACCAGCAGTCAGACTCCAAACTTCTCATAAATCTACATCTTACTGTGAGCCACCACCTAAGCACTACGGCCTTTTCCCACACAACGACCACCTGACATTTACATTTAGTCATTTAGCTGACAATTTTATCCAAAGCGACTTACAAATGAGGACAAGGAAGCAATTTCAACAACTATAAGAGCAACAATGAATAAGTGCAATAGACAGATCTCAGGTATTCCAACACAGTGTAAGACGACGATTTTTTTTTTTTTTTATAAAAGAAGTAGAAGTAGAGGTAGTGGCGGTGTGTTAGTTGATTAGTTAAGGAAGTGAAGACAAAATAGATGAGTTTTTACTCATTTCCTGAAAACTTCTAATGTCTCAGCCGTTCCAACCGGGCAGAGTGAAAGTAAGAGTCCGGGAAAGTGATTTCTTCCCTCTTTGGGATGGAACCACAAGGCAACGATCATTAGCTGAATGCAACTTTCTGAAGGACACATAAGTGCGAAGAAGTGATAGCAGGTAAGGAGGTGCATCTGTGGCAAACATCCAGACTCAAGTCATGAAATGCATACAGCTAAATGACATGATGTTAACAAACAAAATGTTCTCTTTACTGTCAAGCACACAGTTTACATGGGACTCTACCTTGTCACGCATGGTAACTGCCCAGGGAATTTGCGCACTGATCTTGAATTGGAATGGCCAATGTTGAACCTGCTACTTCCTAGTTCTCATAGATTTCACACAACCTCCCTGGTGGGGGGAGGTTGATCTTTCAAGTGCCAGAACCTCTTGTCAAGCCAGACAATACCAGAGGTTACACCCTAGTAAATAAACTACAGATTGTGGTACCTGCATATACCAAAGGGGTCGCTATCCAGCTCAACAGATGGTGTGGTCAAACCCTCAACCACACATCTTCAATGGAATACATGGGCTTGGTCTCACTCTGAAAACCACACTCCCTAATGGTCATGCCATCCTGGGCAGAATACATTCATATCTTTATGAAGAACACAACCATGGACGTGACATTGAGTCCTAATCCAGCCATATCCAGACTATGCAAATATTACCACCAAGGCTTCAAACTACAAAGTTTCCATACCCTTTGCTACCTATTTAGGGTATGTGCAACCATCTGAAAGCTAGATCCATCAACCCCTGCCTCAATGCTGGTCAGGCCCAACAGCAAGGCTGAAACAAAAGGGGGGTTTGCTTATGCCAGTTGAACACTGTTCCCACCAGAGGTAAATTACACAGATGATGACTCTTTGCTCTGCACTGCACGAGCCATCCAGCGATTCTCCAATTACAACGAAACACAAAGGTGATCATAGAAACCTGCCACCAACTTGTGATGTCCTTCAACAGCCAATGCATCTACTCAGCAAAACAACGCACACAATGCCATGTGAGCAACGGCCTTTCAAGAATGCATCAGTATGCCCAAACAGGTTACAGTTTCAAACAGGTTCAGTGACGCTGAAGACACCTGTTGAAAGTGCCCTAGTTATAGTCAAATGTTTACCGGGAGCTGGAGCATCCAACAAAGCAAATTTAGGGTACATAGATAAATTTACATTAGAGTGCTCCTAAATGCAGCAACATTATGCAAACAATATGACCATCTTAGCCCAGTTTTGTCAACACTGCACTGGCTGCCTAGCAAGCATCACATAAACATCAAAATTTTGCTGATTACTTACAAGGCCCTGAATGGTTTAGCCCTTCAGTTCTTGAGCGAGCTCCTGTCTTATTACAGTTCTTCATGTTCACTGCAATCTGAAAATTGTGGCCAGTTGATAATACCCAGAATTTCAAAATCAAGCACGGGTGGTAGATCCTTTTCAGTCTTCCCAGTGTTGTCCGGGAGACAGATATACTGTCAGTTAAATCCAGATTAAAAACCCACCTCTTTAATCTAGCCTACACATAGTCCTATGGATTTATTACTCAAATCCCTTAAGGGATTGTTAAACTCTATTAATGAAGTAACCCTGAACCGGGGACACTTCCAATAAGAACAGATGTACTGGCTCCACACTAAATCTGTCTGTCTTTCATTTCCCCAAGGTCCTGTAGTCAGCTGGATCGGGACTTTATCCAGACCACATGGTGGGGGACATCATCAAAACATACTTTTGTTCCTGCCTAGTCACAGCAGTGTGATGGAATAGCTCTAATTAGGCAAGGCAAGTTTATTTATATAGCACATTCATACACAATGGTAATTTAAAGTGCTTTACAAAAAGTATAAAGAAAAAAAATAATCACAACAATAATTTAAGAAAGGAATTAAAATGATTTAAGAATTGATTGGCTTCTACCAAGGTTTTTTCTCCATCTATACATCATTGGAGTTTTGGTTCCTTGCCACTGTCACCCTGTTGGCTTGCTTGCTGGGAGACTGCTGACATCTAACTTAGCCTAGGGATTTGTAAATTGAAAACGTCTAATATTTTTATTGTATTTATTTTATGTATGTATTCTACTTTTGAATGTTGTGTGTAGTTCATGATACTAATGCAAATCCCTTATACCCCTGTCCCATAAGATGTTATCTATTATATGCCATCTCTATGTAAGCTAGAACGCATATCTTGCTCAATTTTGTGGTTTTATCGATTTAGTCAACCCTTTATTCATAAACCTACTATAAACCTAGTATGTCTAATTAGTCTTATACATCTCACACATATTATTTGCAATAATACCATTAACATGTCTGACATTTATTCTGTGTTTTATTATTATTCTTAGTTTTTCATGTAAAGCTGCTTTGAAGCGATGTAACATTGTAAAAAGCGCTATTATATAAATAAAATTGAGTTGAATTGAATTTAAAATGAATTAAAACAGTTAATAATAGAAAATAGTTATACATAAAATATGCTATGTTCGGACATAGCACAGTGCTCATTCAGCAAATGCACAGCTAAACAGATGAGTTTTGAGTCTAGATTTAAATGTGGCTAATGTTTAAGCACATCTGATCTCTTTTGAAAGCTGCTTCCAACTGCGGGCGTCATAATAGCTAAAAGCGGACTCCCCTTGTTTTGTGTGAACCCTTGGTATTTCTAAATGACTTGATCCTAATGATCTGAGTGGTCTGTTAGGTTTATATTCAGTGAGTATATCTGTAATGTATTTAGGTCCTAGGCCATTGAGTGATTTATAAACAAGGAGTATAAACAAGTACTTTAAAAGCAATCCTAAATATAACCAGTGTAAGGACTTGAGGACTGGTGTGATATGTTAAGATTTTCTGGTTCTAGTCAGAATCATGCTGGCGCAGCGATCTGTATGAGCTGCAGTTGTCTAATGGTCTTCTTGGGAAGGCCGGTGATGAGACCATTACAATAGTCCAACCTGCTGGTGATAAAGGCATGAACAAGTTTCTCTAAGTCTTGACCCCAGACAAAACAACTAATTTTTGCAATGTTTTTGAGATGATAGTATGCTGATTTAGTTACTGCTTTGACATGCCTACCAAAACTCTGACTCCAGAATCACACCAAGATTCTTGACTTGATTTTTAGTTGTTTGACCATTAGAGGCAAGGTATGCGTTTACCTTGAGAACTTAATCTTTGTTTCCAAATGCAATAACTTTAGTTTTGTTCTTGGTTAACGGAAGAAAGTTTTGGCACATCCAACTGTAGTTAATTTCATCAATGCACTGGCAGATGGAGTCAATGGGGCTGTAGTCATTTGGCGTCATCTGACATAATGCTAGGTAAACCTGGGTATCATCTGCATAGTGGGAGAAAGGCAATTTGGTTCTTTCATTATTTGACTTAGTGGGGGCATATACAGGTTGAAGAAGAGGGGTGCAAGAATTGAGCTTTGTGGGACTCCCCATGTCATGGACGTCCACTTTGTGCTCTCCTATACTCACATAATAACCTCTCCCTTCTAAATTTGACCTGAACCATTTAACGACCATCCCAGATAACCCGACCCAGTTTTCCAGTCTCTCTAGAAGTATGTTATGATTGACATTGTCAAACGCAGCCCTGAGATAAAGTAGTACCAGCACTGATATTTTGCCAGAATCTGAATTTAAGCGAATATCAATAATTATCTTTATGAGCGCTGTCTCTGTGCTGTGATGCGGTCGGAAACCAGATTGAAAGTTGTCCAGGTATCCATTTGAGTTTTAGTAGTAGTTCAGCTGATTAAAAACAACTTTTTCAGTAATTTTGCCTATAAAAGGAAGATTGGATATTGGTCTATAGTTGCTCAATAGTTATCAAGATTGCTCATTTTTCAAGAGGGGCTTAACAACTGTAGTTTTTAGGGAGTCCCAGAAAGAAGTGAGGTGTTTACCACTTCTAAGAGATCTGCTTCTACAAAGTTAAACACTTTTGAAAAAAGATGTGGGAAGTGTGTCAAGGTAGCAGGTTGACGATTTAAGGTGCTGTACTATTTCTTCCAAAATTTTGCTATCAATTGCTCCAAAAACAGTTTGTTAGTCTCTCAACAGTAGCAAAAAGGGTGTGACTGTTGTTTAAGTTACTGTTTATAAGGTTTGGGAAGAAGGTCTGTCTAGCTGAAAGCATTCAGCATTGAAAACATTAAGGCTGTCTTTATACATGCTGTAGTGAATTTCAAGTTTCGTCTTCCACAACATCATCTCAGCTTTTCTACATTGTCTTTTCATACTCTGTACTGTTGTTGATTTTCTACAAGATGCTTTTTGTCGGCCAGTCTTTTTACTGACTTTCACAGGGGCAATATCATCAATAACATTCTCAACGTTTGAGTTAAAAGAATCAAAGAGGTCAACATAGTCTGCAGAAATGCTTGGTGTTAAAGATATAGCCTTCATAGCACACTAGTGTTCTGATTAATGCATCTCTTTCTGACAGAGACAGATCTAGATTTTAGTACAGATCAGTATATCAAAGAAAATACAGAAGTGATCAGATAGTGCTACATCCTTAATAACAGTGGATGAAATGTTTAGACCCCTACTGATGAGTAAATCTAGAGTGTGTCCACGATTATAATTTCCTCTGCAATGGCAAATTAGTAACATTATGCTTCTTCCACAATTTCTGTTGATTATTTCACATTTCATAGTGCCTGACATATTGTCAGATATAGTCAGACCTTGCAGTTTTAAAATAAAAATAATTATAAATCATTACTATCAACTCTTCACTAATATCTAAGAAAGTTACTAATTGCAGCTTCCTCTCCCTCTCTCCATGTGTGTATGTTTATGTCTAGTTATATTATGTTTCCCCTGTAGTGTAGTTTAATAAACATCCATATGCATTCACGCTTGATTGTTTCTGGATTTAATGCTTAAACTATGTTTGATTTTGTTACATGCTCTAAAGTCTTGTCAAAGCAGAGAAGCATTGTTTTCCTAGAAGCAAAAGTTTCTTAGATTATAAAGGATTGCTTATGTATTTGCTGGATAAATGCATAAACTGATTATTGTCAACATTCCTGCTGATCAGGTACTAAAAAATATGCATAATGACGATTAATTATATGCATTTTCCTGTCAGCTGAATCAGCTATTTCTTGAATGAAATAGTTTTAAATAACACTGTTTCATTGCCATGGCCCTCAATTCATTACAAGATCAAAGGCTATTGGCTGAAATGTTTGTATTGTATGCAGGGGGTCTACCATTTGTCCAGTAGGGTGGGGGTTAAACAAGTCTTCTGGTTGGTCAGTATGATTGTCTTAGGTTGGTTTCAGTCACATGGTCAAGGAAAAAATACAAAAGGGAATGCAAGATCATCTTAAGATGCTCAGTCTGTTTTTCTTCTGCACTCTTCTTTTCTCTGGCTGCTTTTGTGCCGATGCCTGTACTATTAATGCAGAAAATATGAAAACCTATTTACTACAGTCTATTTAGACACTGTTTTCATCATGACTTATTCATCAGTGATACTACAAGTTCTATAGCCATGTTTTAATGCCTAGTTACTTTCACCCATCCTGTATACAATAATATTGTTCACATACACTGGCTAGACCTCAGTCAGTAATGTTAATAAATTTACCTACAAGCTTTGTACAAACAAGATTTAAATAAAAGCTACCTAATGCAATACAATATAGTCATTATATCAATGCTCTCCCACATTTAGCTATCATAACTGCGCCATTGTTAGCTATATTTCTGCTGTTGGTATAAGTAACAGAAAAATAGAAATTGATAGAACATTCACATGTTCACAGGCATTCTACAGCTTAAACCACTGTAGTGAAACCACTGTCACAGCTTTATATAGCATCCAGTTAGACACTATTTAGACAATTAGACACTATTCTAGGTTGATATATATAGAAGGTTGTTCAAATAATTTAAATTGGTTTTGTCTAAATTTAGTAGTAGAAAATTGCTTGTCACCCAGGTTAACATCAACTATGCATTTTGTCAGTTATACAGGGTGAAAACAGGCCCAAGCACTGAGCCCTGCGTCACTCCATACTGAACTTGTCAGGACGTCAGTTTGATCAGCCGGGTTTGTATTGTTTTGTGTCGGAGCTCAAGACGGTTTAACTAGTTAAACCGTCACATGCTCCGGTGTCCGCGTTATCCCCTCCCTCTCGTTATCATTCACAGCTGCATTCACTTCATCACTCTGCATTTACCGGCCACACCTACCAATTATCTCCCTTTATATTTCCCTCGTGTGTGTTCAGTCTTTGTCAGACCGTCGCTTGAGAAAGCTTACCTGACCACATGCTTTCCCTGTCCTAGTTAGCTTAGCTTAGCGTAAGATAGCTTAGCTTAGCTTTGTGTATTAGTTATCTTAGCCTAGTTTAGCACGCTCGTCTTTTCCGTTTTGCCTCTTTGGCTTCTGTATGTTTCTCAAAGTAGACGGGCGTGTAGTTAGTGTTTGTTGT
>JAZGTI010007063.1:0-22083 GCA_036877585.1 Botia kubotai | reverse complement strand
AATGCATGCGTTTTTTTCCTGTTTACACTGTCACAGAACAGATCCGATCTGTGTCACATATGAGCAAAAAATCTGAATTAGGTCGCATTTAACTGACAGTGTAAACGGGGCCTAAGTCAGCCACATGAGTTGCCCATTTTAAATGTAGTGTACCTAAAAATTAAATGTACTGCTTCAAATGGACAAATCTGAAACGTTATGCTGTTTACCTACATTTAAAATCTTTACTGGTTTGTTGAACACAGTTGAGGTGGATCAGGATTTGGAACAGGAGTCGCAGGAGTACCTGGAGGCGTTGGAACAGGTTACAACTGAACTGGAATACTGCGTCAACCTATGCAAGTCACGCATCATGATGGTGACCTGCTTCGATATCCGAGTAGCATCTGATGTGCAGGAAGGTCTGCGTGAAGTAGAGGTATAAGAACAGGATGTGGTGATTGACGGACAGCGAGACAGAGATGGTGATATGGAGTAAGACAAGGCCCTGGATGTCTGTAAGGAAGGATAATGAAATGTAGCAGCCGATCCCCTCTCAATTCTGAGAAAACGAAAGGATTGTAATTTGGATGAAACACGGAAGTCTGCATGAAGTAGGAACTTGTTACCTTCTGGAAAAGAAAAAAACAGTTCTGGTTATATGCAGTGCCTCATAATAAACGTATGGTGTAGACTTAACTGAAAAGAAAAGCAAACAAGCTTGGATGTGTTTCCCAGCCTGAGGAAAAGACAGACAATTTTCGTTTATAGGTTGAATAACAGGAGTTCTTCAGCCACACCGTAAAGTGCCTTTTTCATATGACTGTTTTTTAGATTGTTTGTCAATCATTATTTTTTCTACTGGTGCTAGTGCTATCACCAGCATATCCAAGCCGAACCATATATTTTTATTTTATGTTATTGTATAGTGTATTTATATGATTATGCGGTGTGTAAAATATGATTTTGGGTGCAAAAGGAGAGCAATAAGCTGATTTTTCACACTTTGCCTCCTGACCTATAACCAGTCTGCATATTGTTATTAAACCTTTTGAGCCTTATGTTCTATTTCTATTAACTGAGTGTTTTTCTACCTTGGAAACAAATATCTGTCTTTTTTACATACTATTAATAAAAGTCAACTCAACAATTGGCAGTCTTATGTGATGCAAACAGAATTCATAAAGTATTTACCCAATCTGACTGGATGCCTTGAATTTTAAAAGCTGGACTGTAAATGGGTGCATATCCTCTACATGTTGATTTTTAATGAAAACAACACTTACTGTGAGAATAATAAAAGATGATTAAATTGGTACTACATTTGCATAGAAGTTGCTTAGTCACATTGAATTTATGTGAATAAATTAAGACATATTAACAATCAACACAAAACCTGTCAAGAATGTAAAATCTCAAGCTATCTTATTGGCCCTAGTCAGATGATCACATTCATAGTGGGTATCAGTGTCATTGTTATGCCCGCAATGGATGTGTCATAGTGACGTGTAATCCATTAAAATGCAGATTGAGCTGTTGTTCTTGTTTACTTTAAATAGACACTTTGGAAAAGGGCATTCATCAGTGTATCCTGACGTGTCTAGCTCTCTCCCCTGGACACAATGTGTTATGTGTTAAAGAGCTTGGTGCATGATTAATGTGGGGTGAGGTGACATTTGTGCGGTACATAAAAGAGTCAGTCAGTCACCCAGTCAAAGAATAACTTAATAGCGACTTTAAGAATATCTGATGACCCTAAAATTACAATTCTGTCATCGCTCAACCAACATGTTGTTCGAAACCCTTTTGGCTTCCGTAGAACACAAAATGGGAAGTAATTTTTCGTTTTCATTGAATAGTTTTACAATAAGTACAATAAATTTGAATGGTGACTAAGGTGTCCAGTCCTTAGAATCAGCTCAGTGGCTCATTTTGGTGTTTTACAGAAGTCAGTAGGGGTTTGGAACAACAAGCGTGAGTTACTGATGAATTTTCATTTTTCGAGTGAACTATTCCTTTAAAAGACAATTTCATATAGTAACAAGAGTTGTTACTGAATATAATTAAAAAAATCTCAAAATAATAATCCCAAACATTGTTAAAACCATAAATGGCTGTGTAGTTATTTTTTAAGAACACTGTGGATATAGATCCAAGCCTTAGTCCTATGCATCCATGCAATTGTGGTATTGAACAAGCAACCTCAAAAATGCAACAGGAAGCATTTAGCACAAATGATTGTTTTATGGTCTAGCCTTCTTCACAGAATTAGGATTGTATGATCAATAACTCAATGTCATTTTTTACAGCTGTACACCACTTCCTGTGATGTCAAAGATGCCATGAACTTTAAGCATTTTAAAAGGTGCAAGGTTATATCATGTAGCTGCCAAAATGGCTTTCGTGTTTGTCTATCGAAATAAGACTGTGAATGACCGTTAGATATCATTCATCAAGTTGTTTTTGTTGTTGACAAAATCAAAAACCTTTCTCGGATTTATTTACCTTTATAAACACACTCTCAGGCCCTTTTTCAAGATGCTGCATGGAATTTGTATTTTTTTCTAGACTTGATTTTATTTGGCTTTTGTAATGATTATGCTGGCATTCACTATACTTTATGAACATGGATTTAACTGACACCAAACTGAAACTTTTTTTGAATGACAGCTGACAATGTATGTTGAGTCATGTTTCATATTAAACTATTTTCTAACTTTTTGATTTTGTAAAGAATTTCTGGCCCTCTGTATAAATGTACATTATGGCAGCTTGGGAGAACACTGTTTTTCTTGTGAATAAATACGTCCTTCACAATTTCTTTTGTCTGTGCTTTTTTTTCAAGTATATGTCAGCAATATTTATTCAAATATTAACATTCATCAAATATATAATATAATAAAAATGTAATATATTTTTTATCTTGGTGTGGGTGGTTTTCAGAATGCAGCTATGCAGTTGCTAAGTCCTTCTAATATCGGGTGTTGATACAGTTCTTGAAAATCCTAATACAAGCCTAATCTTTAATTTTATTTAAAATAATGTCCTTTTGAGATCCATTGCTTAGCTGATTGGACAAATTATTGTGCCACATTGCAAACCAGCATGACTGTTGCACCAAAGATTAAAATGATCAGTGCAGATACCTGGTGTCTTGGTGAATATTTATTTAACATACAATTGTCTATTTAAGAATCATCATTCAGTGTTTTTGCTTATTGAAGAACACATCATATTCTATATTTACATAATGTTATTAAGGAATGCCTTCAGGAGTTGTCAAATATGGTAAATGTCAAGGACAAACGGGCTAAAAAGGTGACCATAAACTAGTGTTGGATACAGGGTAGCTGCCAGAACTTGTTTACTTCTGTATTAATATCCATGAGGACTTAAATGCTAAATATATTTAAAATTGTAAATATTTGGTCTGTTAAGTGTTAATAGAAGGTGAAATTTCATCCTATGCTACTGAGCGAGCAAAACATCCTGGTCAATCTCTTAGTTTAATATATCCATTTGTATAAACTCAGTAAGACAGAGAACTATATAAAGATTAAGGAATATGTCAGGAATCCACAGGTGTTAGAGTGAAATTTAGACAGTGTTGAACAGTTTCAGCAAACCATCACAGCACACATCCTTACAACAACACACACACACATACACACAACATGATCTTGCCACCTTGTCATCCTGTAGCGCTGCCACCTGCTCAGAATTTCACACACGAATAGTCAATTTGATTGGCCGTAACACCCCCCCACTACACACATACATACACCCACAACCTATGTTTAGAATGAAAACAAGCTTACTATTACTGAAAACTGCACAGTATATACTGTATACTGTCTGCTTTTAAACAGTAGCATGCTTTATAGTCATTCTCACTGCAATTGTCAAATGACCACGCTTTGTTGAATTCAATGAACACTATTCTGTTATAATCTTAAAATTAGTAATTTAGTATTTTTTTAGTTAAAAACTTAACAAATGCCTTATCATATAGCATGTTGAGCATATTGCATTGTGGGACATAGTATGCTCTGTAATGTGCCCTGTTGTATAGTTGTGAAAATATTGTAAAATGCAAATACACACATATTTGCATTAACATATTTTCTACAAAAAACTTTGCATACTGTGCACATAATACATATACTGCAGCGAAAGGAAGAGTATGTTATTCAAAATATAATCACACACTTTAACACAAATGCAAAAACACTTTAGACTGACCATGGGGCTAATTATTACTGACCCAGGTGACCAATACACAGCTCATATCTTTTTGCCCTAAGCACACACATTTCCCCAGATCTACACAAATGTATTGTTTAGATATTTCTCATTGTACCCTGCATGCAACACACAACTTCATCATTAAAAATAAAATGCCGGTCCTTAACCAAACCACACTGTATGTTAATGCTAGCAGGTCAAGCAATCACCTGTTTACACAGTGTATATGGTGACGTCTCTCACCTTTTTTGTCTTCATTCCATTGAAAGCAGCAATAATGATTTGGCTATTGTATTGCAGCAGCTGGTCATTGTATCGCTAATCAAATCTGTTGCCTTTAGCGGCCCTGAGTGCTTTTTGACAGCAGGAAAGAGCACCAAATCACTCAATATTAAAATGTACAAACGATCTAATTTAGAATAATGTTTCATTTTTCCTATGTTCCTGTTATTACTGGTATAATCATTGTAACTAGGAGAGACTATAGATCAGATTTGTGGTTAGGTTTTTTTATTGCAAAATGTCTTTAATCTTTTAAGAACATTTCACCCAAAAGAAAAATCTGTCATCAAATACACACTAAGCTGTTCTAAAACTGTATGCTTTTTTCCATGCAATGTAAAAGAAAAGGTTTAGCAGAATAGTTTATAGTTTAGTTTCTTTCCATACAATGAATTAAATAAATGAACAAAGATGCATGAATGAATAGAAGCTTTCAAGCTCCAAAAATGTCAATAATAGATTATGAAATACCATAAAAGCCATCCATTCGATTTAAAGTGCTATATTCTTTCAAAGCTAAACAATGGCATTTTGTAAGGAACAGCCTGAAATATACGTTTGTACATGGACTATATTTATTATAAGCCATTCTTTAAAACAGTTGGTACAGAATGTTATTGTTAAGGTAGAAATTCTGAAATCTCATTTGCGTATATGTACATTCAAATATAGTGCTTTGAGTTTTGCTGCACCAGGACTGACATTAATAATGTGACTCATGAGAACTAATATTTGTTTTTATAGATGTAAACTTGATGTGATCTTAAGGCACTTTACAAAAATATATGTAAATATGTTCTGTGGAAGAAAGAAAATTGTACCGGTTTGGAAGTAGAATAGGATAAGTAGACTATGACAAACTGACAGACTGGTAACCTGTTGCCCTGCTGCAGCACTCCCCTTGACCCTACATATGATAAACTATTCCTTTAACATCTATTGTTTAAAAATGAATATAATTGTATTTTTATATCAGTATCAATGTTAAGACATGGAATGTTCACTTTTAAGTTATTAAGAGAGGTTAGGAACTTGTGTTCCACAGAAGTCAAAGTGTCACACAGGTTGGGTATAACTGAATATTCATATCTGAGTGAACTACTCCTTAAAGACACACCACAGCAATACAATGAACATGACCTGGAACACAAAATAACTTTACTATATTTTTATAACATTTTTACAAATGAGGACATAACCAAACCCTTAGATTTGTCAGTTTGTCCCCAATATATGATTAAGTAAACGCACTCACCCACACACACACACATCTCATTCATTTTACAGTATATTTGTAGTTACTGGATGATTGAACCCTCAAGATAGCGAAAATCATATTTGTCAAATTTATGTCACATTTCCTGTTGATTTAGTTCTTGCTCATGCATTATTAACTTAAGGACCAGAGTCCTCTGGTATTCAGCCAGTACCTGGCATGTCTGTTTCTTACCTTTTTAAACCCTTCCAGTTCTTGCACAGATCTCAGAATTCTGCAGCTACTGCACTCTACACAGAAAAGGCTAACAGAAAAGGCTTCGTTACCACGGAGACACTCTAGAACTGCTGTAGGGAGATGTGCTATACTGCTGAGTCTTTGGTTTGAAAGGGCCATTTTGACCCTGACGTTGAAATAAGAACCTTTGGACGCTTCTGCAGGGGACCGGACGTGACAGCAATGTGATGAGGTGGAGTTCAGGGAAATGTCAGGAGTCCAAAACTAATCGAAAATACATTCAAGTAAGTCAAACAGAGCATGAATTAAATCTAGAGTAAGCCAGACAAAAATCTCCATTACTATGGCTCTATTACAATTGTTAACATGTTTAGCTAGGTGAGTTAGGTATTTGAACAAACCACTAGCTCTACATATTAAACTCATACCATACTGTTGTGGTATGAATGGAAATGAATTATGTGGCTTGTTAATAAGGTATTTTTGGTACCACTTTACAATAATGTTCCATTTGTTAATATTATTACCTTAAAACTATATTAATAAAAAACATAATATTTAACCTTTGGCATGGGTGGCAACTTCTGCACATATACCAAATAAATAAATTTTAATGTGTATTCAATGTGTATGTATAATGTAGCACAATAAAATTAATGAAAAATCCCCCCAACAATCCTACCGAGTTAGGATTTAGGGGGCTAGGGAACATAGGGATCATATAGCATGATTTGACTTCGGTCAATAAGCAACCACCCAGCAATTGTTTAGCAATCACCAAAAACACCCTAGCAGACAATCACCACTCAGATTCTCTGAAGACAATGTAAACTTCTATAGTTGTTAGTTGTTTAATAACCAGAGAAACGTGTGGTCAGTGACGCTTAATGATAAAGATATGAACAACATGAAGATATCATACAATATGAAGTTACGCAAAAAATGTATATGTTTAAATACTGTCATCAGCAAGAAAACATTATTTGTGTCTCCAGCAGTACTGAGCGCACAGATCAAGAGGAAGTGATTGTTAGATTTACTTCCACTTGTCACTTCTAATGAGTAGAGGTTTCGGCACCTTAATGACACAGGGTCTCTCATTCGGTCACTCCCATAAAAACGCACAGTTGATTTGTGAGGGAACTGAACCAATCCGTATATTGCTTAGGTAGATCAAGGAAAACATTATCATCCACCCAGTATTTTATTTTGGTTTAGGTTCATGGTTTCATTTACCCAGAGTGTATTTACTCCACCATCTAAAAGTTCATTTTTCACACCTTGACTTTTTATGCTCGGCCATATTTTGAGTTTATTGGTTTGTTTACATGATCCAGAAGTTTATAATATTCACTATTCACTCTAAAAGTAAACATTTTACTTGATTAATAACTGAAACCAAAAATAAATCAATCAAATATCACCCAAATTAAACAAAAATAAATAAATAATCACACAAAAAATGATGTAAACTGCATATCTATTTAATCTATACATAAACATAAAATTTTATGTATTATTTTCATTATTTCCAGTTGTCATCTTAGGATATGGCTTCTTGCTTGCCCCTTCTCTTTCCGCGTCCAGGTTTAGACCTACTTTGGTCATTGATACTGAGGTTGTTTGTGCCATCCATTGTCTCTGTGAGTTAAAAAAATTAAAAGAGAATTTACGAGTGCCCTCCAGCCAAGGGATACAGCAGCCGGACCGGGTATTGTTAGAGAAGCAGCAAGACTAGGGATTTACAGCTTTGCAATCAGGCAGAGTTCGCTTTCCAAAGCAGGTCCTGCTCTTTTAAGAACAGCCATAAACTCAGCCAAATGCTGTCACTTACTCTTAAGTAATTAAAACAAGCTGGTTTAGAAAGGGACCTTAAACTACCCAAGTGTTGGTTAGATTTAGTGTTCACACATGTCTCGTCCCGCCTGGGGTTGCTTCAGGGTGCTGTAACTATTGACAGACCTTAACTAACACACATATCACTGTCCATAGTGTCAGTCCTATCCACTGCTTTAAGCTGAGCCTTCCCAAAACATTGTGAATTTCAAAATGAGCCCAAAAGAACAGAGAATATTTGGAAACCCTTTTGTAAAATATGATATCCACCTATAATTCTTAAATAACATGATTTTGCCCAAATACATTCTTTTTACATTCAAAAAGACATGGACATGGTCTCTGGGTAAAGTAGTAATAGCATAGCATTTACATTTATTCATTTAGCAGAAGCTTTTTATCCAAAGTGACTTTTTCCAATACGAGAAAGCCCAGTCCACAAAGCTACATTTACAAGTATGAATAGATCGTTATAATAGATAAGTTAGGAAAGATAGCATTAAAGGGATATATAATTCTGTAGATAAATAAAAAGTAAATACAGCAATCAATTGACTTAATTTTGTTCATGTGTTTAAACATTCTACCATTCAGTCAAACTCAGCAAGTTAATTATACACATAAGACGTTTTTTATTTGCATATCATCACAGTGCAATGCATAGAAGAAGGATGAGAAAAACTATTTTAATAAAAACAATTAACTGGTCCTCATATAAATTGTACAAAGCTAGATTTCAGCAGGAAGTGTGAACAAGATTCGCGAACTACAGTGGAAAGCAAGATTTGTTAAAAACAACATTCAGTTTGAGCCTAATACAAAGCTATTGCGTGATTTCAAAAGATTTGGAATATAGAACAAAATGTTTTTTGTTTTTTTTAATGCTTTTTGTTGTTTTTTCAGCCACTGGTCACTATTTATTTCCAGTATATATAAAAATGCAACCTGGACATTTTGCTAGATAATGCCGTTTTTTAAATTACATTGAAAACAAACATGTTTGAAACAACACGATGGGGATTACTGTGATGGCCACCTGTTTCGGGTTCTTCCCTGCCTTTAACCCAAGATATGCTTTAGATGGTAGGCTAAAGCACTACCGTGACCCTACACAGGAAAAAAATAGAAAATAGATGGATCACAGTGAGTAGATGATGGTGCACTATACCTTTAAATCTAGGGCATTATAGATATATTTGATATATCAATCAACAGAATCTGGTCGTGCACAACATGGATTTTAATGTGGGCGAAGACCTTACAGGTCAGTTGGCAAGCTGTAGCGTTATAGCAACCTCTACCCAGAAACCCTGTGTAATAGAGATAGGTTGCAGACACAGACCTGATTCAAGCTGACAGTAACCTGGCAGCAACCAGCTATGCTGGTGTATCATTCTCATTATCCTTTCTCTCCTCTCAGCCCCCCAATGGAGCCACTGCATATAGTCAGACGGCATTACTGGAGGACTGTTCAGAGAGAGGTGACCCTTACAGAGACTGCAGCTCTGTCACTGAAAAAGAATCCACTAATTAGACTGGCACAATGGCTCATAACCTTGGTCATCTATTATTTAACAAAACCATATATTAGTCTTTGAAAGTGTGTTTTTGCCTAATAAACTTTATTTTAAGGTGCCCTTGTTACAGTATAACTACATTTAGGTACTGAGTTAATGTTAATTAACAACAAATATATATATATATATATATATAGGGTTTGGTCTAGGGTTAGAAACAAAGCAGAGCGCTAAATTCAAATACAGAGTCTCATCGATAACTCTGAATCTCATTGGTTCTTCTGTGTCTTTTAACTACTTTACATATGCGTGTTTTGTCATGAGACACCAAGGACCAACGATATTCTAAGTTACAGCCGCATGGATATGTTTAAATTTAGTGCTCTGAATTTTTTAACAGATACATGTATCGATTGCTTAATACACTCAAAATATTAATCGCTTTCTTTCACAAATGTATTGTTTCCCTTCAAAGGATATTTATTAACCTGCTATAGTCATATGGGTTACTTTCATTATAGGTGGACGCGCATAGCTCGATTGGTAGAGCATTGCGTTATAACAGTGGGGTGAATTCCATAGACAATGTACTAATATATGTGTAACTTGAATGCTCTGTAAATCACATTCAAAAGCATCTGTGCAATGCATAAATGTAAATTGGGCGATTTGGAATTCACCGTCTAGATCAGGGGTTCCCAAACATTTCAGCTCACGACCCCCAAAATAACCGTGCCAGTGACTCGTGACCCCCACTATCCTCGGATGTGTTTAAAATTTACAAACGTTGCATGCAACGGCGCACATGCGCCAATAGGCCTATCCAAACATGAGCATGACAACACAAAAGAACACAACGGTGGAACAACCATATAATTTTTTAATAGTAATTTACTCATTTGTTTAATTAATTTGTTTTTATCTTTTGTTAGTTATGGATAAAATATTTATAATAGTTTTAAAAAAAATTATTTGATTTCTTGGAAATCATCTCGCGACCCCCGCTCAATGTCTCACGACCCCCCAGAGGATCGCGACCCCTACTTTGGGAACCACTGGTCTAGATGGTGCATAACTTTAAAACATAACTATAGGTCATAATAAGCTGCTTGCAGAAACAACCTATTGAGTCATTTCTTGGAGGAGAACAGTCTTGTTGGGACAATCATCACTATTACTTAAACTTAGGGTTAGGGATTTGAACAAAACCCCGCCAAACCCAACCCTTACTGGGGCGAAAGCAAGTCGTTTGAAAACGTATTGATGAGATTGTGTGAACTGATATGAATTAGCCAATAAATCACTAAAACATAAAATAGTTTTGCCATGATATTGTGTTGGAATATCATAGAGACTTTAGCCTGGGATTATTGGACTAATGCCGGTCTAACAGCAACCTTCTAGCAACCACCCAAAACACCTTAGCAACCATCTAGCAATGGCCTATCAACCATCAGAATACCCTAGCATCCACATCAAAATGTGCCTGGCAACCACTTAACAACACCCTGGCATTGTTGTGACAAGATTTTGCATGCACAAATCCTATTTTCTAAATCTTTTTCTTTAATACATTCTTTTAATTACTAAGATGCTTTACATTATGAAAGCTTAATGGTGAGGAAAAAGTTCTAAGCAAGTTTAGCATCAGTTGCTCAAATTCTGAATTTGACAATCACGGTTAAAGTTATGATTAAACTGAGTTGCTGGGTTATGATCTGTATGGCTGCTCAATCTCTGTCATAGACACCCATAAATCCCAAATGTGTTGAAATGTGTGTGTTCCTGACCTTCACAGTGCTCCGAATGAAACAGTTGTTGTGCAACGGCTCCTGCTTTCGAATGCAATGTTTTAGTCCTTTGGACCTCACACATGACTGCACTGTAATCAGTGTTTGGAATGCAGTCGATCACGGCACTGGAGATTAGCATCAGACAACTGCGCTCTGCTTGTTACGCGGAACGGCAATGTTTGCTGCTCCGCTCATTTGAAAAATGTTGATTTCGAAGCTTGAGAGCAACTTGTGGTGAAAGGTATGAAAATAAATTAGCATTAAATTGTTTGCATACAAGGATAGAAGTTGGCGGGAACAGCCAGCTGCCATAGCAGAATGCGGTATGTATATGTCTTGCATATAAATGACTTCTAGCCTGCTATTTAAAGCCCTTTCTCAGAACTTTCTGTTTTATCAGCCTGAACATATGTCACAAATCATTGTTTCATGAATGAATCATAGTCACTTTTGAATAAAATTTTTTAGAAAAAAACACCTTTATTCTTAGGAGTAAAACTGGGATGGAACCATCTAGAAGGCATGCTGACATTCTGTACCTTCAAATATGTCTATATTTCTGTTTACTATAAACTATATATTGGTTTTAAGCCTATATATTTTATATATTGTCTTATAAACAGAAATTGATTTTGTCAGCCATCTATTTAAAAAAGAAAATTAACTTTAATTCTACATATCACAGATTCACTAGGTCATATTCTCCTATGTTTAATAGGGTAAATGGAGCTGAAAAGCTGTCCAATATTAAAGGGCTCAAGTACTGAATTACCATCAGCCTCTGAGTTTCCCCATTACACTGTCCTAGTAAAGCAATGAAACAATTTATAAATTGATCAAACCAGCAGCAAAAAACGCTGAATTGAAGAACGAGTGGAGAAGGAGTGATGCTAGAAACTGAAGTGGCTGCTTAAATAACCCTTAATTATGATTGACGTGATTACATAAACACGCTCATCCCAAACCTACATTTAGAATTGTATGTAATAATTACTTTATATAACATTCTACATTTCAATAAGACTTTGAATGTTTTTGGCAGATAGCAACAAAAACCACCATAAAGAAATAAGTCTAATCTCAAAAGAGAAGACCAGATTATTGACAAACCAAAAACAGGCTTAATGCCAGCTAGTGTGGATATACTTACCAGTGGCTCACCAGGTCTTGTGCAACTAACAGATGGACTTCTCTAATGAAAAAGACCTTTTTAATTAGCCTGTCCGAGGACGTTTATTCAACTCATATGGCCACCTCCCCAATAAAGTTTCATTTAGTGGGCCTGCCTTGCAGTGGGCTCCCAGCAGCTGCCATCTGGAGGGCTGGGGGCTCTATGATGGTAAAGTGGCACCCTCCTTCCCACTTCAGTGAGCCGGAAAGGGGCTGAAGTAAGAAGCTGGATCTGCTGGTGTGGGAGATTGTGGGATGAGGTGTGGGGGGCTTGCTGTGTCACCTTTCACCACCTTTAAAGTTGTCAGCTGGCTCTGATGTAGTGAATGGTGGGTTGGATATTTTCCATGCAAGTTTAATTTCATTCTTTAAAAGAGTGGAAAGCATGCCTTATTTTTAACAACATTTTTATTGTATTGCACATCCTTCCATGAAACATTTCATTACATGAATCTAATTGGCTACTGGCTATTAGTGTAGTTGAGTTTGTTTAGTTGAAATGGTTTCTCTGATTGAAAATGAAGAAATAACCTGGATTCAAGTAATGTCCACCACTTCATAAAGACCTTAATAAAATGGAGTGGTGCAATTAACAGCAACAATCCAATGTTAGTCATTAGAAACCTCACTTAAAATACAACTTTGCATTCTAATGACGTTTGACTTGAGTATAATGCATCACATTAAGAAAACTCTCTGTACAAGGGAAACAGTAGTCTCAATCTCAGCCTCAGGTGAACTCTTCTTCCTTCTCAGAATCTCCATTATAGAAGCGTGATAAGATGAATTGAATTCACTTGTTCTTTGATGGAATGCACAAATTGAGTGCTTTTATATCGTCTTTGCTCTTGTTTCTCACTGGAAGGTGTCTGTTGTGGATTCCGTGTCTTTCTCGGTGGACATTTGATTTTGCTGGGGTTTGATTGCTTCCTCTAACAGAGAACGCACAGAAGGTCATTTTGTAACCTTCTTTGCAAGACAAATTGACTGTCTGTACATTAAAAGAAAGAGAAAAGCGAAAGCAAGTGCTTTGTACATCTCGTGATGTAGGCAAGTGAGGAAAAAGCTTTCTTCTGTGAGCATTTTGAACATAAAAGTAGGCCTCTACAAATGGAATATTGTGAAACTGTCCACCCTTCGTTCTTCAGAAAGACTTCAACATGTAAAAGTGTCTTTCATGCGTTTTTCAGTTACACTGCCATGGAATAAACATGAGGATTTATTTTCTCACAGTAGAGTTTTGTGCAAATCTTGGTTCATGTCCAGTTTGATTAACATTGCTCAAAAAAGCCTTTAACTGAACCCGACGTGAGAACATGAAGGTCAGATAATGATGTATAAAATATGCATAAATGTGCAGAGCTGTCAAACAACTCCATGAAATGCATCGTCAGTTCACGCTGCATTAAAATAAGCTGAGAAATTAATAATAACAACTCTTCCAGAGATTTTATAGGATCAGCATTATTCTAGTAAATCATTTTTATTATATGATTAGAACAGAGACTCTGTCTGTCTGTCTGCCTGCCTGTCTGTCCCACTTTTTGGATATTTTACCTGGCTGGCGGAGAGGTACAATTCTTTTTACTCTTGTCTAATATTTATTCATAGCTTACCAGGAAGCGAAAAGTAATAGAGCTTTGATGGAGATGGGAACTCTATTACTGTGCGCTTTGTCTGCTCGGCACCGATTACAGTTACAGCTCGCCTGGGTCATTTCAATAACATGATCTTCAATTGGCTTTTACGATACTCCAGTCTGGGTTTTCTCTTCCCAGCTTCAAGTTCTGAACATAGAGTCTTTAATTTGAGCATCAGTAACTTTCAACATGACCTGATGATCTACACACACACACATCAATGTATAATTTTTAATTTGTAAAAAAGGAAGCAAAAATATGATACCTACAGCGATATAGGTGCTATATACAGGCCAATTACAGGGTTTCATGTTTGATCCTCAGAACATCATGTTCCTCTTTATGAAGAAGTGAGTGAAACAGTCATGTTGACCTTTTCTGATAGAGCAAGAGTTTTACCGGGGTCTTCAGCACCCCCGTTCTCTTGGAAAGGCTTGGAAATCAAAAGGTCTGAAGTAACTCATAACTTACTGGAGAGCTAATTATTGTGCTTTACAGCACTGTTGCTTGATGAGAAAAAAAGTCTGAAAATCCCAGAGGCCCAAGAACATCACAGTGATGGGTTTAATAGATGCTCTTTCATGGTGCTGACTACAGCATTGCTGCATAGTGTGAAATTCTGTTTTACTGTAAGTTCAGAGGGGGTGATGAACAGTAGCTCGGCTGTGAAACTCCTCACCCTGTTGCAGAGATTGTGTACAGAACTGCTGAAATCTGTGGAAATCAAACTGACAGCTGGAGATGTCAGTGAATGCAGGGTAGCCAACACATGTCTGAGATGAAATGGAGGACGACAGGCAGTGAATTATAACTTAGATTAGAAAGATGTTCAGAATGGTTACAGTGTGTAGTCTTGCGTCAAGGGCTGAAGATAGCTGGAGAGAACTACAGTATCTGTTAGCATTGCCAGGTTGATGCAGGACCAACCACCAGCCAAGATACACTCACAAAAGATGAATTAAAAGACCCTTTGAAGGAAATAAAACCAAGAACTTAAAGAAATGGTTCAGAAAGGACCAATGGCTTCAGAAAAGGACATAACCCAGCCCTCTCCCCAAAGATGTGCTTGTTTATTTCATTATTTTTGTGTGTTCATCATTCGTAAAGTGTCTGAGATGAAATTGTTCTATTGATTTGTCTGGTGAAGCAAATTAGAGCTCGGCTCTGGAGACAACCTAACCATTCATTTTGTGCTGCCTAGTTTACCTCCCACCTCGCTGGGCTCTGGGCAGACATATCTTCTAAGGTTTAATTAAAGCTAGTTACCTGACTGCTGTTACGGCTGAAAACACACTCTCACACACATTGCCCCTTTAATTAGGTGTCAGCTGTTTTAGAACTACAGCTCATTGATCAGGACATGATGGTTAATAAGAAGTGAAATCCTGATGCTTCATTTATTGAAATAGATGATACTGAACTGGGCCCGGAAGTGACTTCAAAATGGGGTGCAGAGAAATCCATGTATGTATAAGTTCACAGGGCCAGTTTAGATTTACTTGCTTCCACTACATTAATTTCTCTTGCTTTTAAATTTTTACTGTGTATGTTTTACTTTTGCCAGACATTTGGCAGAGACTTATCCAAATTGACTTACAGTGTATTCAAGGCATATATTTACATATTTAATCTGTATGTGTGTGGCACTGGGAATCGAACCTACAACCTTTGCGATGCTAACACAATGTTCTAGCAACTAGCAATCTTTTTTACATTTATACTATGCTTTATCCTTAAATATTATGTTACCAGATTAACACAAATCTGTAACAAAGGGTCTTTGGGTCTATTGCCATCATAATGCCAGACTACCATGTAAATGACATTGGTTTGGTCACCTTATTCACCTTATTTACTCATTGAGATTTGCAGCTCCCAAAACCCAAGTGTTGTCTAAAACAATAAGACTTTTGCTGCTTTTAAGTTCTCCTGAGAAAGTTTGAATTTTGTCATTTTAATTTGAAGTGTGCGCAAGTGATTTTAAACAAAATGTTAATGGACTGGGCACCTTCCTTTTTTCGATTTTTTGATAAACACAGAAAGTTAAAGTATTACTGCAAATGAAGAGCTGTCCCAGAGAATGCCCAGAGAATAATGGTAACTGTAGTTTTGTAAACTGGCTAAAGGAAATGTAATTTTTGGGAAGCTTTTTCGCTATATTTTATCAACAGCACACAAAATGCATACAAACTAAATGGCACATGCAACATTCACAACTGATATGATCATTTTGATCTGGGAGTAAAATTAGCCTAAATAATGGCATGTTTAAAGGCAAAACAATGTTGTGAGGAACACAAGCAGTCCATTAAGTATGGCACACTGTTCTAAGGTCTTAGATTGCATCTTATTTTAATCAATGAGTTTTTTTGCCTCCTGGAAATATGTAGAAAACAAGCATCTAGGTACACAACAGTACTAAACATTGATCGGACTGTTAATCAGTCTCCCACTGCCTCGTTTTTGTTCGTCTTCTCTGACTAAGGTCTGTACTCAGCATGTTTTATTATGCATAGAGCTCAGCATTAACCTGATCTGCTCAGTAGCAATTGTAAGGTACCTGACGGAAAACAATTGAGATGTACATATAGGTTATACTAGTGATATTATATGTTAGGATTATTAGCATTGTTGTTACACCCCCCTTTATTTCTCTATAGGTGTCGAAACTTGGCCACTTGGACAATCCTACATGTGGGCACCTGGCTGTATGCTGGAAAACTGGCATTGTTGCTCTCCAGGATGTGCCTGTAGGAGTTTTGGCAGAATCTACCTTCCCCTCCCCCCTTCCTCTGTTCAGTCTCTCCTCACAGTTGTTCATGAATATGAATGAAGGGCGAGTCTTGCTAGCATCATTAATGTGCCGCAAGTCCACATAAATCACACCAATATAAAACTCCAAATGCTTTGCTAGTGAAGGCTGGTGATAATAGAAGAGGAACTGAGTGAGACCGTCATGATAACTTGGCTGGGAAGAGTCCCCCTGATGTTATTAAACTCTACAGTAAGTCTTTGGATTCTTTAAAGCGTCTCATCATTTAAACACCAGGATTAGTTTTGGCAGATCCAATATTTCAAGCTGTTTCAACAGTTATGTCTGCAGCTGTCATATCACTAATTCCATTTCACAAACAATAATAATGTCTTAAAAGAATTCAAAATATGAGTGAAGCAATGGAAAAATGAGAAAACTTTGCCAGTTGAATCGAAACATTGCTTCCTTTTAAAGTAATTAAAAATGGAACAATATAGCAGTGTGCAGATCCCTTCATTGTATTTTGATGCTATCTGGCACCTTTTAAACCTGCGTGTTGTGTATGTTTCACCAATTTTTAACAAATTTTATTTTACCCTTAAGCACACTTGACAATTCATCAGCTAATCCCAACCCTTAGCCTAAAATCGGATTGGTTGGTATGATGTGTACATTTAGTCTTGGAACACATCCTACCAAAGTCCTTTTAAAGAACATTTCAGCACTCAACGGCCATGTTTGCAACGCCTCTAGGCTATTTCAGTCATACAAGACCAAGTCCTATCTACATGAATAGAGGAAGACAGATACAGTCACGACCAAAAATATCGGCACCCTTGCAATTCTGTCACTTCTTGACACTTCTCTTAGAAAATTGTTACGATTGCAAATTGCAATGTTTTGGTATTCACATTCTTATTGTTTTTGTTTTCACTGGAACAACACAAAAAAACTGAGAAAAAAAGTCAAACTTCATAAAATTTCACACAAAACTCAAAAATGGACTTATTATTGGCACCTTGTCAAAATTGTAAGAAATAATTGCTTTTCAAGCATGTGATGCTCCTGTAATTTGTATATAGACACACCTGTGGCAAGTAACAGCAATATAGTAATTAAACCTGCAACCAGTTAAAATTCAGAAAAGTTGACTTAACCTTTGTGTTGTGTCACATTGAGCTTCGAAAAAAAGGAAGAAGTGTAGAGTTGTCTGTGGATATGAGAGAAAAAATTGTGGGAAAACATGGACATTCTCAAGACTACAAGTCCATCTCCAGAGATCTTAATGTTTCTGTGTCCACTGTGCAGAATATCATCAAGAGGTTTACAGCCCATGGCACTGTAGCTAACATCCCTGGATGTGGACGGAAGGGCAAAATTAATGAAAAATTACAATGAAGGATTGTTGGAATTGTGGATAAAGAACCCTGATTAACTTCCAAACAAATTCAAACTGATCTGCAGACACCGGATACAACTGTGTCAGCTCACACTAACTGTCCCCATCTGAATGAAAAGGGATGCTATGGAAGGAGACCCAGGAGGACACAAAGGCATAAAAAAGCAAGACTGGAGTTTGCCAAAACTTATGTGAGAAAACCACAATCCTTCTGGGAGAACATACTGTGGACAGATGAGACAAAAGTGCACATCATGCACTGTTATGACACATCATGGCACAGAAAAAGAAATGAGACCTTCAAAGAAAGGAACACAGTCCCTACACTCAAACATGGTGGAGGTTCAAAGATGTTTTGGGGTTGCTTTGCTGCTTCTGGCACTGGATGCCTTGACTATGTAAACGGTATCATGAAATCTGATGATTACCAAAGAATTTTGGGGCGGAACATAGTGGCCAGTGTCAGAAAGCTGCATCTCCACCAGAGGTCATGGGTCTTTTAGCAGGACAATGACCTAAAACACACTTCAAAAAGCACTCAGAAATAGTTACAAACAAAGCGCTGGAGAGTTCTGAAATGGCCAGCATGAGTCCAGATCTGAATCCTATAGAACACCCGTGGAGAGATCTCAAAACAGCATTTGGGAGAAGACATCCTTCAAATCTGAATGACCTGGAGCAGTTTGCAAAAGAAGAGTGGTCCAAAATTCCAGTAGAGAGGTGTAAGAAACTCATTAATGGTTACAGGAAGCGATTGATTTCAGTTATTTTTTACCAAAGGGAGTGTTACCAAATATTAAGTTAAGGGTACCAATAATTTTGTCCATGTTTTGGGTTCTGTGAGAAATTGTATCAGATTTGACTTTTCTTCTCTGGTTTTTTTTTCTGTGTTGTTCCAATGCAAACAAAAAAAATAAACTTGTGAGTACAAAAACATTTGCAACTGCACCAATTTTGTAAGAGAAGGGTTGCATTTTCTGACAGAATTGCAAGGGTGCCGATATTTTTGGCCATGACTACATCTCTAAAACTGCTGGCTAAGCTCACAATAAAATAATATATTTTTGACCAACTATTAAACATGGCATACGCTTATGCTTAAATAGCGCTAAAAACACATTGTTAATATTGTATAATCTTTGATCCCACTTGGCAAAATCACCATGGAAGTGGTTTCTCCTTCATTTCATTGCTTTGAGGAATTGTGTTTTTATAGCTCAGTCTGAATGGTGAAGGACACATTAAAAATAGATGCATCCTGAAGCACCTTAGTGGCCTGGGTTAATTACATCATGCAGCATTCCCTCAAAGAAGCACAACAAATCCTTTGGCCAAGGCAAATGCTCTCATGAGGTGTTTGATCTTCTTAGTTTTTAGCATTTTGAGTTATTGAGTACAATTTTTTTGTTATGTCTATGAATGTATTTTGAACTCCTGTTTTGTGCTGTATCCTGTTTTGGCATTAAGCAGAGAGCAAGCTGCCTGGGGGTGAAGGGGGGTTAGGGGGGTAGTCCAAACCAGGGTCCTCAAAGCTCTACTCATGCCAGAGCTCTACTGAGAGTCTTCAGTCTTTCAAAGGCAGAGAGAATCTTCTGTGCAAAATTTATAAAACGCACCACATGGCTGGAAGGGGCAAACAATAAAGGAAGAGGGGTGATGATAGAAATAGAGAGCGTTCTGACAACAATTTTGACTTCTTGTGTTTAGCAAGAATGCCTCATGTCATTTGTGTTGTCTGGCAGAGAATTATGTTTGTAATGATTCTCGTCTGTGATGGATGGTATGGCCTCGCTTGCTAATCTCTTCACATTCAAATCAATCATTTCTGTCCACAGTGTAATTCAATATTGGTGAATAACTATGTGCATAACAAATGTTTAGAGACATCATTTGTTAAAAGATGAGATGTTAATTCAAATTCACCTTTTGCAGCATATAAATGGAAAATATATAAAGTGTTTTCTGTATGGGTACAACTGACAACACAATTTCAAAATGAAAATGAATTGAACTGTGTCATTGACAATTTCTCTTTGAACTGAAACTGTAAACCCTGAAACTAAAATGACATTTTATTCAGCCATGGTTAATTATTATGTTATAGAACATTGGGTATAGATGTTGTGTCTTTTTAGAACAAGCAGAATCACTAAAAATAGGATTCTTTTGTTTTGATTTTTTTGTTTTGGTCCAGAAACCCAGGATATTTCTTTCCATAGTTATCCATAAGAAAATATAATAAAGTTTTGTTAGGTTGATTTTGTCATGGTAACTTAATGTATGCAACCATATCGAAAAGTGTTACAGAGTTACTTTCCCCATTTACTATCCACAAGTCCCCATGATGTGTTAAGATTACAAGGTACTTTCATGAAAGACATATGTTATATTATACGATATATGAGTGGATGATGGATTCACTGTTTTCATGGCTGTATGATGCTTTTGATTCTCTCATGATGTTTGATTCGTTTTTGATTTCCTCAGGGATGCAGCAGGCTGGCACATCGCTCACTGAAGTCTATTGAAATCCAGTTGAATTGGTGAAAATGATAGCGCCTAACCCAATCAACTGCCTTTAACAGTTCGCCTCTCCCACTTTAAGCAGAATAAGATTATGAAAGGCTGAACGCTGGTATTAACCTGGTCATGTAATTACCTCTGCAGGTTGAGTGTTAATGCAGTTACCAAGCATGCTGAATATCCCCTGATCTAATTAGGAGCTGGTCCCTCCCTCTGCAGTGGATTTTGCAGTAATTTGCACTAAAGTGAAAGCCAGACTACGTCTGTTTGTCTTTCACTTGACTTTCACAAGGAGACATCTTCATCTGAGCCTGACCAATAGCGATCATGTTTGTTTATGGTCAAGTGCTTTTCTAATGTGTGTAATTGGCTCTTTGGGTTTGCACTGTGCAGACTGATGCTTACCTGCAACAATCCTAGGCTGCATTTCTCAAAAGCATTGTGAACCTAAGTTCATTGTAGAGACCATTGGTGCCAATTGGTGCTACGATATGCTTAGGCTTTTTGGAGAAACACAGCCCTAGAAAGCTAGCACAATAAAAACATCAGGGTTTACAGTTTGCCAAATATGCAGTGTTTTATCTATTTATATCAATTTTATGATGCTCATTTTCTTTTGTCTGTACAGTATCTTTAAGTTACTTTAAAGGAGGTTACACTTTTAATATAGATGATGACTTTAATACACTTTCGATGATCTTCATGTTTACATTCGTGGATTTGTGAATTTAAGTATAATTTTTTTAGGTTGTGTGACTGTCAAAAAAAGTATTTTTGGAGTTTAGGATAATTTGTGGATAATCAAACTGCAGTGAAGGTTTGTTTTTAAACAGTTTATTTAAAACATTTATTTATTTGCAAATTGATGCGTGGATTTACAAGTGTTCTTGGTAGAACACTTCTTTACTAACAATTGTGCATATACCTTAGACAATCTTAGACATCTCTTTTTCTGTCACTGACCCTTATGTATTTGAAGTACAGAGCATTGCTTCATTCCATTTGTAATTCTGTAATGTACCTGATCCAGTAATAGGTTTTGTTGTGGAGATGGCTGTCGCAGAAAATAGGTCCTGTAAAAATGAATAACTTAAACCTGATATCGCGAAGGCATGTAAAATGAGTTCTTCTGACAGCATTTCTAAAAATAAATAAAATAAAATTATAATCAAATATCCAATAAAACCTCAATCCTGTAGGGGGTTTCCTAAAGGGTTTTTGTAAGAGAGAGAAACATTTAGAGAGAAAAGTGTATGTGTGTCTGAGAGAGTGAGTGAGTGAGAGCGAAATTTCATTATTTGCAGGATCCAGGGCCAGAAATGTTCCAGAGATAGGCTATAATTGTAACTCAAGGTCATGAATTAAAAAACAGGGCTGTGACAAAAGGCAACTGATGTCCTCACCAACCAGGTTGGTTTAAATCATGTAACACAACACAAGGAATACATAGCATGACTGTGCTGATAATACTATAACTGAAGAGAATTATGG
>JAZGTI010007062.1:7557-22306 GCA_036877585.1 Botia kubotai | reverse complement strand
ATATTTTTTAATGACAACATATTTTCTTGTAACCTTAAACCAGCTGGTGGGATCTTTAGACCACTTGCTTTATCTTATCTGCATTTAAGAATTAGGCTAAACCCAATTCATTGTACTCTTTAAAATATGCTGTAATTTAATTAAAAAATGTTATATGGAAGACAGGACACTGAGGTAACATACTAAGTTTAATGAATATGTTTAATTAAAGTGGAGATAACGGCCATGTTTAACCATATAATCTCAGATAAAACTGTAGTTCTGTATTTTGTACACAGGATAAGAATTCATTTTAAGTCCTAGTGCACCATGAGTGTTAAAATTCATAAAACGTTACTTACACCTGATACACGGTTCTTGAATGACGCCTCAACAATTTTGATGCCACAATGCCAAAAGGCATATGAGGCTGTAACTCTGCAATGCTATGTTGTATGAACACGACACTATGCATGTGTCATTGTGACCACGTCCTGACTGCCTCATCAAACTTTGGTGACATCACCCCCTATTGGTAAAAAATTATAAATAATTTTATGCTGTGGTAAGTGGTTTTAGTTGTCTTAAACTCTTTATCAGTGATGTCCACAAATATTTCACTTTGTACCCATAGTGGGCTTGACCACCGATAATTTATGCTTGCAGCTATATTTATTATCCTTTTTCTGCTCTTAAACTGTCTGGATGTCAAAGAACATAAGTCAAAGACACCAAATTTGGTAAGATGGTTAGAAATCCCACCCACTACTCAAGCACATCTGCACACGCCTGTTAGACAAGGTGCTGGATTCAAAATTCTGAATCCAGAACCCTAGCTCTACATAACTCATACCTCTGATTTCATTTTGACCCATAATGGATTTTATTTCCATCTAAGAAATGTACTTTATCGAACTCCTCCTAAGTTGTTTGTTCGATTTGCTCAAAACTTGGCATGCATTGTCTAGAGGCCATCATGGCAAAAGTTATTACAAGAACTTTGATCTGTCAAGCCGTTCAGCAAATATAAAATCTGTGGGTGTGACCAATTTTTTAATAATTGGCCAATATCTTATGAACTTAAACTCAAAGCATAACAAAACTTGGTAAACTTTGTAGAGATGAAGACATTCTGCACAACAAATTTTATCCTATTTTTCTCACAGGGGCACTAAAGCTTGAAGTTGAAAATTGGTATACATTTTCAGTAGTGGATGTCCTTACATATTCTTTAATTTCACTTGAATACATTAAAAAAATATGGCCACCAGCAGCCAATCATATATAAGCAGCCAATATGAATGGTTTAAAATTACAAAAGTAAACATATTTATAGACTGCCTAAAGCAGAGTCTTTTTTGTGAAAATTCACCACACTCAAAATATTTGCTATAAGCATTAAGTAGTCTTTATCTCATTTTTATGTTAATATGTATCTCATATTTTTATGTTATGTTTTTTGTTTCTGCATTTAAAGTTCCCACAGTTCTGCATTTCTGAAGAAACAACTTTTTTGAACTCCTCCAGCCTATTCATTTGATTTGCATAAAACTTGACATGCATCATCCCTAGACCCTCATGACAAAAAGTTATGAAAATAATGTTGATGGGTTGATTTGTTTAGCAGATGATTTTTTAGAGAAGATTTTTTTATATTTGTCAGGGGTGGCTCATAATGACCAAAATGCCTATACCTATTGATGAAAAGGGGCGACCAGCAATTGTTTAGTTATCAATCATTTTAACTCCCAGGTAAAAGCTGTAGTTCCATATTTTAAACTACACAGTAGCAGGACAAAAAAACACTGTCATCAGTGTTCCAATCCATAGAAATTAATTTACGTAACCATGACTTAACAATACTGAGACACTGAGACACAGTTTTATAATGAATTAAGTCATTTGTATTCACAGATAAATTTGTAATGACAATAAAGCTATAACACTATGCTAGAAAGTCACCATCTCAAAACAACATATTTTCAAAATCAAGTAAGTAAATAAGTCAGTGAGCTGAACTACTAGCTGACCAATCAACATGATTTCTGCATTCAAATCAACTTGGAGCACAATGAAACAAAACTGTACACAGGAAAGTGCAACCATCGGTGGACTAGTTGGAGTTGGTCATGTGGTGCCTAAAACCAAAAAGACCAAACAACCAGTGGTCAGACTACACAAGACAAAGTAGACCAGTTACAACAAATCTGTAGCTTTGAGGAAAAAAGCAAAAATGTGAAACCTGCCTTTATAGGCACTAATAAGACTAAAATAAAGAGTTTTATTTTGGCTTATGTACACTGAACACACTGGATTTCAGTATAGCTATGAGCTCCATGTAGTAACTGCGTGGGACATTTCACACCAAACTCTGCCAAGCCTTTTGGAAGATGATGGCATTTTACAATTAAGCATCTGTCAGAACAAGTGGAGATTTTGGACAGACTGCCCTAATCCCCCAGACTGCATATATTTTCCTCAAGTCCCCACTCACTATTTGGCCTTAATGAGCAAAGCATTAATGTAGATCTCTGGAAGGACTCGGTCTCGCTGCGGAAGATCTGCAGGACTTCCTTCTACCTCTTCCAATGACTACTTTATTCCCAGACAAACATTTTTGTTTGTTTTTGTTACAGCTGCAATATTTGAGCAGCGGTCATGTTTGTGGTTAAAAATGATTTATCACTTACTTGCCTCACTATCAGGAGGTTTCAATATGTTTAGTGTATGTTTCTAAGTAAAAACAAACATTTATAAAAAGATAAATTTACTTTCCAGTTTCTTTTTCAACCATAAATCTAGCAAACTTTAGCGAGGTTTATGATTAAGACAAATATCTAAATCAACAAACATTCTCAACTCTAGTACTGGAGACCCATAGTCTTATCTGACACACTCAGTTCAATCTCTCTGCTAACAAACTAATAATATGAACATACAAATATAAATATGCTTTCAGTACTTTATATTCTGCCATTTTACTGTCTATAAATAATGTGGGTCATTTTTCATGCTTCAGTGTCAGTTTCAGTGAAGTTGAAACTGCCTTCTATTTTCATAGTACAATAACTTTAAAACTCTAAAGAAACTTGTACAGCAATGTATGGTGTCTCCTTTAGAGTTTAGCTTTATCTAGCCAAGCAATACAATTATTCTATCTGGTTAATCTTATCATCATCATTATCATGTCTTTTTATGTCATTGTGTAATGAGAGATATCAAGGAGAGACAGTCACCTGTATGACTAATACAATAAAGGTCAGCATTCAACCTGTGATCATACTGCAGAGCGGATTAGCAGCCTGAAGACCCTGTATGATAACCACAAATTGAGAAAAGATTGATGACCTTGTGCTGTGTGCCAAATACAGACTGTGGGTCCATGTACATTATTTCTCCACTACATTATCTCTATCACACTAAATTATTACACTAAACGTTATATTGAGAGTCAAAACCTAGACCTCAAAGTTACAACCCTTTGCTTCTATCACACTAAATTATTACACTAAACGTTATATTGAGTGTCAAAACCTAGACCTCAAAGTTACAACCGTTTGCTTCTCAGAATTGACGGACCCCTCAAAAGCCCACAGTCCTTGTAGATAAAATAATCTGCACCTGCAAATGGAGCCCTTCCTGTTTGTCTTGGACCAATCACTGCTTCCCTTATACTTTCATCCTCCTCTAACAGACTGAAGCTCCTGCCAAGCCTCTGCTTTACTAGTTCCAGGCAGAGCACTTTGCTAAATCTGTATTAATGCTGGTTCAGCCAAAAGCTGTCTCTTGACAGACATATTCTTCCTTAATCTCATCCATCCGCTCACCATTTTAAATAATTTTCATTAGTTTCATGTGTGGAATCCAGGAGCGTGACCTCCTGATGCATGTAGAGCAAAATTAAATGTGGCTGAAACACACTTAGCAAAACACAGAAACGGCATCCAGATCTGCAAACCACACCCTTTGATGTGCTTCCAAAAATAAGGATCAGGTCAGAAAGGAGGTCATACATTTATAAATAAAAAACCTTCTCTTTACTAAAACGTAAAGTCAAAAGACAATTTTGAGCGCCCTACTTCAAAAGTGTCCCATGGCAATGACTAATTAGGCCTGTAATTGGGACACAGCCTATGTGACTCTACTATGAGAGTTGGTCTACCGGTAACCATGACCAGCTTCTGAATAACTGCAAATGAAAGGTCTAATAAAGATCATTAAATGATTGAGCCCTTGTATTATTGTGTATAAAGAGAGAAAATGTATCACTTTCCAGGCAAATAAATATCACGTACATATATTAGACATACTGTAGTCCAGCATTCCCTATTTCTGTGTAGCTGTATCTTAGTTTAAATGTTTGACTAACACAGTATTCTTTCTTATTATTTATATAGCTCCTTTTTTACAATGTTGCGTTGTTTTAAAGCAGCGTTTACATATAAATAAAAAACAAAAAACAGGAAAATTATAAAATATATAGAGCACATATAGAATAAATTAGAACAGCATTAGAATACATGGTATTATTGCCAGTTTTTTCTCTCATAAGATGTTTATTTTAATATTAATTAGTGATACTAAGACTGTAATCATATACCTATATGAAGTCAATTAGTGTGATAGATGACAGGTATCATATTAAACAATATATGCCTTTCCAGCTTACATGGGAATGGCCCATAGAAAGAAGATAAAGTTTTAAGTTGTGGTTAGATCATTATACTAAAAAGCAATATTAACAATTTACAACACCATAAGCTAATGTCAGCAATCTGCAGCTTTTATTTGGTAAAAATGGAATGCTTTTAATAATGCTATATAATTTGTGAATAAATTGTGATTTGCTGTGACACAAATTTTTTTACTTCAATAAAACATTATTCATTCTTGTGAATTTTTTACATAAAAGATCAAAGGATAAACAATACATAATTATTTTCACAGCCGTCTCTCTTGGACATATTAAAGAGCAAAAGACAATTTTTTAACATTTTTTGGAGTTATTTGTCAATCTTTCGAATACAATAGCAAGTAGCCTTAGTCTACTAGCCCTAATTAGTATTTTCAATCTTTTTATGCACTACAAATATCTAAACACCTTTACATTGACATTTACACAAGATTGTTTATGTGTAAATCTAACACAATTTAGTGAGTTCTATACTTGTTTTTTACTGAATACTGACAAGAAAATTATTTTCCTTCAGTCAATGTTATTGGATTTCTTCCACATCACTGGTAGGTAACCACAGACCACCCCAGTGTGTATGTGTGTGTGTGTGTCAGGATTCAGTGCTGTCCAGAAGAACAGTCACATAAGGGCTGCCAGGACTTGTTTGTGGCATCATGAAGAGACTGGTGTCATTATTTTCTACCCTATCCTTAACTAACTGAATTTTATATTTGTGTTTCTCTGCTCTCTGAAACGGATTAGGTCATGGAGGACAAATGGTAAGTATACATGAATTGAAGTGTCATTTCATAAAACAGGTTTTGCTTTTTAACGAAACATTTACCAGTGTGAATGGCAAACCCATGTGAACCTATAGTGATGACTTCACCAATGACAACCATGTGCAAAATACAACATGGGCAAAATAAATCCTTGGTTCTCAAACCAATCATGTTTTTGTAGTATCAGCTAGACATCTCCTCTGTGTATTAAAACACTAGCCCTGAAGTTGAAGTCATCATCTTTTATGAACAGATACAAACAGATAATAAGCAGAAATTCTTGAGCAGAAAGTAGAAAAGCAGAAAGCACCTTCTCACTTTCACAAAGGAATAGTGGGCCTGTTTTTGCCTCTTAAGATCTTACAGCATCAACAAGAGCTATTAATTACTGTTTTAGGTCTCAGATGTTCTTGGATTTTGATCAAAGTAATGCCTAAGGAAATACGCTCACTGAGATGTAACCAAAGTCTTGAGAGAAGTCACAAATTATCCTGGGTGTTGTGAAGAGCAGGCTGCCCTGGATTTTAAAGGAACAGTTCCCCAAACCACCAAATCTCACTCCAAAAATATACATTTTCAAGATACGTAAATAACAATAAAGAAAATAATGGAATTTCTCAAACGATTAGCAGGTTTTCAATCAGATGAGATATTGGAGATTATTTGGGGCATTGAACATTTCTCCTAAGGATAAGAGGGAGATACGCACACAGAAGTCTAACCTTTTTCTTGCTGCAGTATATCTGCCATTTCTTTTCTGCTGGTAAAGCAAACATGGCCTCTCTGTGCTTTTCTGTGAGGTCCAGCTCATCCTAAAATGAGAGAGAAAGAAAGGTAGAAAGAGAACAGAAACATTAGATTATTTTGAAGTCCTGGACATGGCCAAACAAACTGTAAATCCTGCCTACCCACCCACAAACCATTGATAACAGCATGTGTAAACCACAGAACTCTATTCCTACCCACAAATACTTTCTTCTGTTCTCTAGCAGCGAACACAGTAAAAGATCACAAGAAAATTCATAGACAGAGCGTAACAAAGAGCGTAAAGTCAGCAATGCTATGATGTAAATCATAATGATAACGCCCATGAACATAATGATAGATTTGAGTTTAGGAAGCTTTGTCTTTGCCATCTATAGCACAAAAGCCTTCTTTATACACAAACTAAATATATTTATGCACGCAGGCCTGCAAGCAAGGGTGGTGTGCCTTTCAGAATTGAACTGAGAATGCCATGTATCTTTCAATTTAGTTCTTGAATTTGAAAAAAAATTATTAAGGTGGCAAGCAGAATTTTACATTTTAATTTAAAATTGTTTACTTTTTTGAATATATTAAATGGAATTTGTCTAACGGCTAAATGTACAAATTAACTTATTTTATTGACTATGGCAGAAGAACATTTAGTTTCCTAAAATGCTGAATTTCTTTAAATTGTAATTAAGTCAATTCCTCTACCTGTGATTCCAGTTCAAGTTCCAATTCAAAACTTTATTAAATCTTAATTTATTAATTTTAAATCTAATCATAAATTAAAAGGGGACTTATTCTTAAATTCTAAATTTGGCATATTTTTTATTTTAATATTTTTTTTTTTTAACCCTATTGCATAAACACACAGAAACACTGCAATTGCTATGGCAATGCAAGTCCTTGAAATAAACTAGAGCCAGTTTGTTATACAATTGAAATAGCGGTAAACCACAACAATCACTGTCTTGTGGTCTTGCGGTGTAGGTGTCTGTCTACAAAAGCAGCCCGTTTTTGTTTACTTGCTCTCAACATGAGTCCCAAGCAAACCAAGTTTCCACTGTGATTTCTCACTTTTTATTTGCACTCAACTGTAAGGAAATTCATGTGCTTAGATGTGTGACAATCATTAATTCTCTTTTAATGTCTTGTTACTGGAGGGTGTTGCCCTGTCCAATCACAATGCATCATTCTGTTCCAACAGCACAATGTGATTTTCCCACAGACTCCTATATGAATCAACATAATGATTACACACAAGTTGAAACACCATTAGTACAAAAATGTTTTTCTAAATAATTCATTAATTCTATATAATTTGGGTAAAAACATGCAAAATAAGTTAGTTCCTGTACAACTCAATTAAGTTTGTGTGTGTTAGTTAATTAAAATACTTTGTTATTAAAATACTATATTGAAATACTTTCTATTTCCTCCAAAAAGTGTAAGCACCTTGGCAGTCTTATAATGTTTGATTGTTTGCGTCAGCATACAAAACACCCAACACAGCAACCAACCAGTGGCTTGAGTTTGTGTCAGGACTTTTTTGTCCAGTGGCAGATGGGGGAGTGATGACCTCCTCAAAAGGGCTTTTACTACCAGAAGTGATCATTATTATAATACCACTCTTGTACTTAAACATCAAGTACACAGGTTCTGCAGTCAAAGCAGACTTACAATGAACTGGACTATGTTTAAGAAAAAAATCCAACATCATCCTGTTCATTTTATCGGCAGTACCTAATAAAGTATCCTCTCAGTGTACATCTCTCAATGTAAATCTCTGTATCTAACCCTAGAGAGATCATTCTGCCCAAACTGGTAATGCTTCCTGTCTAGGAGTTCTCTGTGACAGCAATGTCCTTGGTGCTCCTTTGGGATGCAGAGAGAGGAAGAGCTGCTGTTCCTCTCATCTGGCCTGGTGTCTCTTCTATGTCTTTCTTTCCTGTGAATCCCCCAGCTCATTTACAAGCTGCACAGTCAGACATCCCCAGCACATAGACACATGTATATGTGCACAAAGAACACACATATACAGTGTCTCATTATGGCTACATGCAGCCAGTCTGCAACAAGGATGTTCCATTCACACACCTTGCCTTTCAACTCAGAGCAAGCTTTAAAGCCAGGTTTGTGAACATCAATCTATCAATGCTTTCTTGTTCTCATATAACACCACACAAATACTTTCAGCTCTCATAATGAAGCAAATCTCCATTGTGGAATAATGTAGACACATTTGTAGGCTCTACATTGTAATCAGAAGCGGTCTGTCAGGACTGGCAGCAAAATGAACATTACAATTAAAGAATAGTAATTGTAATGATTTACATTCTGATGTGCATAACTCAGAGGCATTTAATGTATAATGTTTTAATGCACAGCAGACTGTTTTGTCAGTTGTAGATGGAACTGTTTGATTTGTTGTGTTCATTTACAACATTGATGTGTTATGTTGGTGATTGTAGAGATTAACAGGTTGACTATTATAATTTTCATAAAATATAGGGGATAGATCATCTGTACAGAAGGCCAATTAAAAACAAATCTGCAAAACAGATATAATGAAACCTACTCTAGTAGGTCCTTTATTATGAATTAATACTAGTCTAACATAATTTGCATTATAATAGTTTATTGTATCCATATATAGCATTGTCTCTTTAATGATGGTTTATACAGACATAAATGTCTGTCATATAAGGGATTATAATGAAAGTTTGAATCAATCTCAATGTTTTATTTCACATTTTGTGCCAATCCTAGCATAAAATATTTAATGTATTCTCATGACAAATGACAATGTAAATATTTACACAGATTAATGAAGGTAAATAAGAAACACCTGGCACAATTAGGGCAGGGTAACACTAAAGACAACAAAAACCAGGGACGTGGACTGCAAAACATGACTTCAAAATAAAAGACATTACACTAGAACGACACAAAACAGACACATGACACAGCTTCAGTATTTTTTTTAAAAATGCAGTATTTTCTGTTATACGTATTATTATGATTACTTTAATCATATAACCGTGCAGCTAGCATAAGCAGGCAGGTTGCCAATTATGCATTACTGATTTACAAGTTTAAATGTAACTTGCCAGAACAGCATCTGCTAAGAATGTGAAATCTTTCTGTAAAGAGCTTTGAAAAAAGAGGGACTGTTGCTGCTTTGTGTTGTACATCAATTTGAACCCAAATACAGGGAGGGAGAGGTTAAGAGAGGGTCACACCAAAAACAAGCAATTAGTCTGCCGAGCTGTCCAAGATACAAGGACACTTAAATGGCCCCATTCATGTGCAAAGTGGAAGCTGGCAAAGTCACACAGAAATTGAGAGAAAGGAGAAGAGTCTTCAACATGCCTCAAACAAGAATTAGAAATAAGTCAATGACTGCTTTTTAATTATACTTATTTAGTGGGCAAACAAGAAGTGGCTTGTAAGGATGATAACATCTCATTAGTGTTAACATAATAGCTCTTTAGTGTTACATAATAGTGTGGTGATATCCAAAGAAGGCTTTAAAACACAGAAATGCCTGCTTCTTATTTATTACTGCAATCATACAAATTAATGTAGATATAAAAAGCTCTATGGAAATGGTAAAAATATACAGTATATGGTACCTACCACCAGTTCAGAGAACATGGCATCCAGCTCATCATAGCTGGGGATGGGTAGTGAGGGTTCCATTGCCTGCAGTGCGAAGTCTTCCCGCAGACGGTAGGTGATCTCTGGGTGGTCACTGCTCTGGAAGCAGCAGAAGAAGAAGGAGGAGGTACCATGCCCCCCACGTTTTCGTGGTGCCATGGCTGATTCGGAGTGGGGAATCACGGGTGAGGGCTGATAGGAATGAAAAAATGGTGGACCTCCCCTAGGTGTACAGCTGGGTCACTTGCCAGCACCTGTGAGAAGACATAACAGAAGCTTTGGTCAGTGTACTAAATCTCCTCTCAGCACAAAGACTTTGTCTATATCACTTTTACACAAGATCCAACAATTTAGTTTCGTCTAAGAACTACGAATCGGGATGTCAACATAGTAAGGCTTAACTAGACATAGTCAACACTACAAGTGGTGACATAATGTGCAAGCAATCATCAGATTCATTCCATTAAACCACATCACAAGAGTGACTATAGACCCCAATGCATCACTTTCCACAGATGATTATAGAGACCCCGCAAACACAGCTTGCATCCACATGTGTAGGGCTATATATTTAGGACAACAGAAGGCTATCTTGGCTTAAAAGGACCACAAACAAACATATAAAGGTCTTCATAAGATCCAAACCTGCCATGTATCATCATCAGGAATTTAAATGTTAGGCTCAATTACTCTATGGCGATTTTGTAAAAAACCTAAGGACACATAGCTAGCCTCTCACGTTTGGCATACTATTCGAAAGTACAATGCACACAGTTGCTTAAAGATAAACATGTGCACAACAAGGTCTGAAGTGTAGTAACACTTGCCAGGTCTATCAGCTATCTTCATGGCTCTGTATTTGGTTGCGGAGCCACAAACAACAAAACATGGCTAATAGGTCTGACAAAATGAATGATGAAATCATAAGGATGAGAAAATGTTTTAAGGGGGTAAAAGTAAATTGATTAATAATAAAAAAAAAATCCCAGATATGTGGAAATTCATTGCCTAGGTTTACCCTGAGTGGGTGAGTCTGGCACTTACGGCCCTCAAACAACTGTCAGTCATTAAAATAAATCAACACAGCTGGAGTACAGCTGAACATAACACCCCTAAGCCAGTTTGTTGTCACAATGGAATTCCCAGCTGCCCCTCCCTAGAATTGGAGCTGCTTCAATCCCAACTGCCACTCTAATCTCAACTACGACTTGTGTGTAATATGGTCCACCAGGCTGATTTAGGAAAACTTAAAAAAAAAAAAAAGGTTAGTGAGCAAGTCTTCCTAAAATAACCCAACAATCATGTGTGCTGGACCATTGTTCATCTCACTCAGCAGTCAACGTCTGGATGCACTTACTAACATCCCGCATACCAACAGGAGTGATCTGGTTGGGGCGGACTCTGAGATCATCTCTCACTTTATGAAAGATCATGGGTTGCCACAAATTCTTGGGTTGCCACAAATTCTTGTATTCCCCTTTTTAGCACAATATCAAAATGTTCCCGGAGGAAAAGACCTATGGCCCTGGACTACAGTAAGACTCCTTTACCCTGCTGTGAGAAACATTCTGTGCTGTTGCTGGCACACCATCCAACATCCTATGAATAGCTGAAGAGGAGTAGCTCTTCTCTCACTTGTTGCTTGCTCACATTCTCTGCCTAACCTCTGGCTGACTTCAAGCTGATAATAAAATAACTTTCAACATTAGACCAGAAGGTTAGCGTCAAAATAGTTTGAAAGAAGCCATTCACAAGTAATCAGTTTCACAACTTAGAGGCACGCTAACCAGCAATGATCACACTACAAAAAAATACCAGTACAAACATTTATAATAGTGCAGAAAAGTGACAAAGCTGTGTAAAGCTGTACTTTTGCATTAGCTATTGACATTCTAGTTTGTTTCTGCTGTTTTGTAATGTCTTGCACAGTCAAAAATAATGCTTTGGTTTATTCTAAAGGATTAAAGAGCTACACTGTAACATACAAATTACTTCAATTTTCACCAAAGGAGAACAAATAACTTACAAAGTATGTTTCCAACAGTTGTTTATTGTCAGTTAAATTGTCATCAGGCCAATGCACAAACCCAAAAGAACTGTTAGACTGAAATGAAAATAAACATTTATTATTACATTTACAAATACTTGGTAACATTTGTGATGATTTAAGTACACAAACACAACAAAACAAATAATAGTGGTTTTTAGATACTTTGATACAAAAAGGCACAATATGTAAGATTTAAGTATAAATTAAAAGTGTTATACAGTGCCATTGTATGGAAATGGCATGGAGTTTATTTAGATTCTGGGGATCATGACATCAGGAAGAGAGCTGTAGTTCCTTTCAGGTGTTTATTGTTGTCCTTAAAAAGTGACTTCAGTTACAAAAAAAAAAAATCTCCCTTTCAAGTAAACTTGGAGTGTTGCAACAATTGCTTTCCTTAGGATTATTATTAGGGCTAAGGCACTAAAAGTGCAAAGGGACCTATTGTTTTCCTTAAAATTATTATTACTATTATTTTTAGGGCCCAAGCAGTGAAAGTGACAAGGAAGTTTCTCTTAGGATTAATATTTCAATTTTTGGATTGAATGTGGATTTTTTTTGTCAATTTCAAGCTTTTTAAATACTCCTTTTAGGGGATTTAAGGGATTGTCACCAAATTTGGCAAATATTATGCCAAGACATTGAAGAAGATAAATAAAGAAGGGATTTTTGATATCTTGAATGGTGCTGCCACAGCGAGACAATAAATTAATGGCAAAAACAGAATAGAAAGTGGCTCATATCCGTTGCATGAATTGAGTGATTTCGTTCAATTTAAGCTGTATGTTTGGTCCTAATGACATGCAGCTATATTATTGAAGCTAAAATTTATGTGCCCAAGTAGGTACTTATTTATTACACTTCACTCTGTACAGTGAGCAAGCCTAGTTTAATTTCACTCATAATTTTATTGTATTCACAAACTGTTTGAAATCAGAAATCAGAATGGACGTGTTTGTACTGGCATTATGACTTGTTGACATGCTATATCTCCTTTCTACCTATTTAACTGACACGACAAACAGACCTGATCATGTGACATGACTGCTTTGCATGGAAAAAACAAACCTCAGTAGCTCAAGCATGTGACTGCCACAGAGGTCATGGCTTAATCTGTTACAGAAAAAATCATTATACTATATGAAGCAATAAGTAACTACTGCTGATGCAAGAGACTAAAACAGCAATTAGGAGTCTATACAGTAAGTGCCTGAGAGCATTAGAAGGAAAATATGGAGGCGTACAGCTAGTGTACTGTAAATTACTTCTGTTATTTCCATACAGGTGCTGGAAGACACATGAGCTAAAACGAGGAATTAATCTATGCACAAACATAATGTTTAGAATGTTTGTCAAATATTTATCTAGACACATTGGATACATTATTAACAGATTAAGAAATGGTCTGCTGACTAGTATTTGTCTATGAGTCAATGATTACTGCTTTGAAACCATCTGTGTCAGCTTACCTACAACACAAAGGGAAATATTTGTGGACATCTCTTATTATTAGATTAATAAAACCAGTTAAAGAAAACATATGTAAAACCCATTACAACACCATAAAATGATTTATAACTTTTGATTGATAGGTGGAGCCATCACCACATTTTATGAGGCAGTCAGGATGTTGTGACAATGACATCTATAAAGTTGATACACAAACGTCAGCCTAAAATCCATTTTATATGCTCAGTTTAATTTGTTGACACAGGATAAGAGAACGAATCAAGAGAATGATGACAAAGTCATCTCTAGATGTTACACACCAAGTTTCATGCAAATTGGACGAAAGCTGTAGAAGTTCGAAAAAGTAGGTTTTTAATATAATTTAAATGGCCAACATGAATACCGCATTTTACAACAAAATTCAAAATGGTTGATGCTCAAAATGGCCATCCACGGAACATTAGCTATAATTTGACTCTGCATGCCTCAAGGAATCTAAAAAGACAACTCACATGATTTTACCCCAAGTTTTCCAAAGTTTAAAAAAAAAAATTTTGGTATCTCTAGACCACAGTAAATCCTGTGATGACACATACCAAGTTTTGTGTTAATACACCAGAGTGTTGCCAAGATACAGCCTCATACCTATTTTTGCATGCCAACCAATATGGAAAGCGGTTTTGTCTTTTAATGCCCCAAGCGGTACTCGTATTTGTAGAGTTACGATTACGATTAAAGAGCTCTCTAATTCAGTTAGAGAGCTCTACAATTATGATTAGAGAGATCTTTAATTCATTTAGAGAGCTCTACAATTACATTCTTACTAGTAACAAATGAATTAGAGCTCTCTAATTCAATTATAGAGCTCTACAAATACGATTAGAGAGCTCTCTAATTCAGTTACAGAGCTCTGCAATCCAGTTGATACTAGTAACAATAACGATTAGAGAGCTCTTTAATTCAATTATTACTAGTAAGAATTATAATTACAGAGCTCTACAATTGCTTTTCTACTAGTAAAAACTCGTATTCATTAGATGCAAAATAGACTTACGCTTCCTTAAAATCCCGCCTATGGTCAATTGCAAAAAAGTCCCGCGCAGAGTTCGCTATTATCCTGAAATATATTTATAGACTTTGGAAGCATATTAATTGTATTCACATTAGGGCTGGGCGATATGGCTGAAAACTGTATCGCGATATCAGTGTTTTATATCGGTCGATAATTATTGATATTTTTTATGACCCAATTAAAATAAGGACCAGGAGAAAAATATATCTCCACCAGTCTTGGCGGGGACGACGGTCTTGAATAATTTGCAGACGACATTGGTCTGACTACGGTCAGACTTATAATATCCAAAAAACTGCCATACTGGCGAGCTGACTTTTCCTCTTTTATTTACA
>JAZGTI010007061.1:0-22306 GCA_036877585.1 Botia kubotai | reverse complement strand
TGTTCATTGTGTTCACAGTAACATTGTGTTAGCAGCACAAATGTTGTGGGTTCGATTCCCAGTATAACATTTATCTACTTTAATGTACTGTAAGTCGCTTTGGATAAAAGCATCTGCCAAATGCATAAATGAAATGTAATGCATCCATCTATCCATCCATGACAGTAGATTTTACCAGTTGACTAATAGCATTTAAGACAGCATGATGTCAGTATACTGTATGTCAGGGGGGTGAATTTTAACTGAGAAACAGTGAAGAACTTTAAGAGGAAATGTATGTGGCCACAGTGAGGACCTGTGCTAACTCACAGAAGACACATTCGTCTGTTCACACCTGCTCAGAGAGAAACTGAGAGTTATAAAGGGCCAGATCAATATTGTTCTGTCATGATATTTTGATATGAGCTACATGTCAAAGACCAAATGTGATCAGAGCAACAGGAAGCAGGTCAGTGTGACTTTTTCTGGTTTGTTGGAGCTTATTAGATCTTTCATGAACTTTCTGAAGACCAAGTTATTAAATTTTAGAGTGTAACTCATCACTCATTACAGATGTAAATGATACCCAAAATTGTGCGGCTATTACTTTTCTAGGCAGTTAGATGCAAGTTGGGTGATAAAATTATGAAGAAAAAGACCCATAGACTTAATTAAAGAGATGATAGGCAATTCTTTCCAGAAACGTTTTTTAGTTTCATATGATAGTGAATGTGACTGCTGTTTCAGATCAATATGTGTCTGAGTATATGTCTCTCACACCTGTCACAAAAGCCAGTCAGGCCAGGCAAAGGGCAAAACTGTTCTGCGATCAGCTGTTTTTGAGAAAAAAACAGGACTGTAACGGTCTCAGAAAATGCCACAGTTTGTCCCCAGAGATTCATTAAAATGAGTTTCTCAAGCATCTCAGTTATGCAGATTTTCTTGTGTGTTCTGGTTGTGGATTTCGACTAAATAAACACATGTTTGTGTTGTGTGGTGTTCTACAGAAGCGTGTGTTACCGCACCATCTGTGTTTAACCCTTGATGCACTCATTACTGTCCTTCCCCGACACTTTAATGTGGGGCTCTACAAATGGCTTATCAGGTAAGATTTGTCCTGGTGTTGTGTGGGTTTGTGTGGGTGTGTGTCTGAGAGAGAAAGAGATGGAGGTATTTTGCATGACTATGTTCAGACATTCTCTTGTTACAAATTGAAAAGCACATGAATAATAATCATAATCAAAAACCGTAATCAGAGAACAATTACATGCCTCTGGTACATAATTCTGGCATAATAAAACGATGAATATATAGCCTCATTTTCCTTTTGTTCTTGCCAGTTTGTCTGCTCTCACTTTCTCATTGTAGTTTTTAAAAATTGATTGATCTGACTATTCTGGTTTGGAATGCCAACTTTTCACAATCAAATGAATGTAAAATGGATACAAGTTCTGCCTAATTTTATTTTTATAATAGGTTGCTTATGATTTTTTCCAAACAGGTTTCCCAAAAACTTCCCCACAAAAATGGCAATTTTCAGAAAGCTCTGCAGCTCCAAAGTGTTTACTACATTTAGGAAGATACTTATGAATGATTGACTGTGTTTTTACACATTAGACTGTGATTAACATTACAAATTGACACAAATTAGCTTTCGAATGAAGTATAAAGAAAAACACACTTGGCAACAGTTGAAATGAAAATCTTGCCTTTGTCACGTTGACAGAACGTTTTTTAATGTATTTGTAATATGCATAAATGAAACCCATGTGCAGCATCTCAGTGGGAGAGATGCGACACACTTTGTAGCTTTGTAAGAAAATAAACTCACCAAATGGTTCATTTACATTTAAATAAAAGTGCAAATCAGTTAATTATATATTTTGGCTCAAAATGATGTAATTTTATGCAAATGAGCTTCATAATGGGGTGTGTTCAGCACAGCCAGGCCATCACTGGTACTAAGAACTGGCTGCATATAATGAAGCGCTTTTATTTCAGTAAGACACAATTGATAAATTTGGCACTGGTCATGATTGGTCACCCAAGAGTCCAGAAACAGCTCAGCTCAATCTCTCCGCTGCCGAAAACGTTCTGCTGTTTGCGTGCAAGTTTTACACAAGTTGTTCTGCTCTGTTTGTTATACCACAGAACATTTGGCTTTTCTGTGGCAATTGGAGGCGCATTATCATTTTGATGATGTCCTTTCCGTGCCCCGTCAAAAGCAATTTTATTTTTGTTGCGGAATTTGCTCGTGCAAAATTAAAAAATGCTGTACATGAATACTTATTTAATGCTTCTCCAGGACTATCAGAGAGTTCCTGGTATTGTTTGAATACACATCATTTCCGACCATCTGTTTAGCTGTCAAATGTGTCCAACTTCCGCTGAACAGAAAACAAGTTCTTTAAAAGGATTTATCATTATGCCAGTAATACTGAGTGGCGATATATATATATATACATTTAATTACGTGCATATCAGCGTAATATTTTTGTAAACTGTTATGGAAAGAACTTACGCTGCCAGGATGTTACACAATAAGCGCTGAAAAATTATTTATAGTTGGTTTGCGTACTCAAGGAATATTTGTTTTGTGTACATGTTTTTAAATGTATGTGTTTACTAATGCACATTCACACAGTTATTAATTAATTATTACAGTTATAATTAATTCTATCAAATATGTGTTAATATTACGCAAAATATTATTCTTTCAAAATTGTGTTTGTGGGAGGGGTCACCTTCCTGACAGGAAGTCTGAACAGATGTTTTCAATGTCTCACTTTTGGATTAATTAGACTTTTTCGTTTGTGCATACACATCTCAGGGCCTGGAATAGGTTAATTCAGTAGTAAGGCTCTTTAAAAATAAAAAAACCCACTTCAGGTCCTGGCATAACCTCGTCTGCTCAGCTGTATGGTTGTTGGACACGCCTGATTCATATTCTAATGTCCTCCTGCTGTATGGAGAGATGATTGCTGTGCTTCTGGAGAGAGAGTCCAGGTTGTGTTTTCGTGCTGGGTTTGCTGTATTGTCAGTCTCTGGCAGGGCTGCGATTTCCACAGACAAAAGATGTTTGATCGGGGTTGTATTAGCATGTATTTAACGCAAAGAGCATTATATTCTATCCCAGCACACTGGAAACATGCCAGTCTGTGTAAATATATACATGGGAAATTAATGCGCTACACGTGATGCCAGTCACACTGGTATGGTGGAGCTGTAAGTCTGTGGAACTTTGATTTATTTAGGAACATCCAGGACAAGAGACAAGGGATTTGTATCTGCTTCTGTTTTAGGCTGCTTACAAATAAAAGTGATGTGTCAGCTCAGGACAAGAGCCAAAAGAAAACATTAAGCTGAGAAAAGATAAAGGAATATTTCTTTCTAAATCACAGCCGTCCACAGCTCAAATAAATCAAACTTCTGAATGTTGTATATGAAAAAGAGGGCAGAATTTTTATTTGTTTTAAGGAGGGGCATGCTTGTAATCTCACCAATCAGAAAGCAGTGTGTGTGTAGACAGCCACGCCCATTCCTAGATTTCCTTTGGTGTCACTTGTCATATGTGGGAGTCCCTTCATTACAGAAAGAAAACCAAACCTGTCTGTCCTCCAACCTGCTTCTACCTCTCTCTCTCTCTCTCTCTCTCTCTGTTAAAATGTGTAGTGATTGCATTGTGGCAGAGAGAACTCATCTGCATAATTGGAGTGTGAATGTGGGCTGTGTGTGTGTGTGTGTGTGTGTGTGAGCGAGCGAGCGTGTGTGTGTGTGTGTGTGTGTGTGAGCGAGCGAGTGTGTGTGTGTGTGTGTGTGTGTGTGTGTGAGCGAGCGAGTGTGGAAAAGTGCACTTGCAGAGATCTTAATGTGCTTTTAAATGTGCAGTAATTGTGACGAGCCGAGTTTTGGAGTGTATAGAGGTGGGAGAGAAACATCGTTCTTTGTGCATCTGGCTCACCACTGATCTTAACGCAGTCACAGACAGTGCACACTTCTCCTGTTCCACTACTGTCTGCCTGAACGCCTCGCTTTTAAACTGTTAAGTGTCATCTCGTATCTATTGAAATGTGCTCACAACAATCAAATCATAGGAGCTTATATAAGGGCGAGAGAGAGAGAGAGATGGAGGAGATTATACTGTGGTGGCCACAGAAGCAGGAGGTCTTCATTGTGTCTGTGCATATATATTATTTTCGTTCCTCATGAAAATAGACACACAAACTGTTCTAAGCAGGAGAACATCTACACTTTTTAAAAACATCTTACCGGAAGAGACAAGAGCCATTGGCTGACCGGTAGGGTTGCGCAGTATACCGATACTTACAACAAAAGTGTCATGGTAACAAAAATTTACTGCAGTATCATTTCATATCAGTATCATATCACTTATCATCAGTTTAAATATCTGCCCCTGATGAAAACATGCTGTGATCCAGTTCAGGCTGTGTGACGTGAGGTATAAAAATTTATGAATTACATCGATATTCATTAAATGTTTTAGGCATTTTAACATCATGCAGTTTGACATTTCAGTGGCACTCTTTGTATGGTGTGAAATATCGTTTGTTTTGTACAGACATTATTGAGAAGACCGTCAGACCGTTACATGTTTGTTTCATATGTTTGTTATTTAAGTTAGTGTGGCGATTGTTACATTACAAAATGACTGAAGCGTTTGCCTTTCCTGTACTCTGAATGCGTTTAGACATTAACTACAAAAATACATGATATGAATCGCATTGAGTAATTAAATCTTTTGACGGCTCTCGTCACCCGAGGTAGTTTTCGTTGCTTATAGTATGGAACTTTTTCAATCCGATTCAAAGTACTTTATTGGCACGATTGTGTTTACGTACAATATTGCCGCATAAAAAATACATATCGATGAGATCTTTCTCTTTAGATGTTGCTGGTGGATGATGACTGACGTGTGTGAGGACTTTGGCGTTTGGTGAAGTGTCTGTTTGGGAGGTTTCAGAGCTGTTAGATGTGTGAGACTGATGTGTTCTGTGTGTGATCCTCTGAGGGCTGAGAGAAGACCAGAGGAATTATGGGAACTTCAGAGTCAGCCATCTTGAATCACAGAGCTGGGACATTGGAACGGTCTCAGATATCTGTCTAGTCAACTAGTCAGTACCATTTTTCTTAAATTAATTAATGTGTTAAGCTTTGTGACAGTCATATCGGCAGTAAGTTGGTTTAGAGCGAGTGAAAAACAAACAAAATAAAACAACCCTCTAATTAAGTTGTATATGCTTAGAAACATATTTACAGTGAGCCCTATAAATAAACCAGCAGCCTAATAAATGTCAGTAAATCCACATCTCAATCCTCTAAATCCACAATAATCCAGAGGAATGTTGAGAAGTAAAAACAAGAGAGTAAAGATTGTTTCATTTTGTCTCACTTACAATATTGTAAATAAAGGGTGATCCTGTTTTTCTTCTCCACACTCCACACAGACTGGAGCTGGAGCTGTTAGCTGGAGCTGTTAGCTGGAGCCGCGGTCAGAGGCTAATCTTATCCTCTCCACAATCTCTCCCTCACGCGCAAGTCAAGTCCTCCACTATCCCAGCAGCCTCATTAGAACAGATTGGTGCTCTCTCAGCCCTGAAATGGAAGCTCTACTACGCTTAGAGAGATGGAGAGACAGACAGACAGACAGAAAAAAAGAGAGAGAACAGGTTTAGGGAACGCTCTTTCTCTCTGCTGCCTGTTATCTCTGTGAGGGGAATAGTGGCACTTTTACTGACAGTATTTGATCTAAAAACACTTCTTCTCTCTGTTCACACATTTACAGTATTTAACAAACATTCCCATACTGTAAGAAACACTGTAAAGGTAATGTTTGTCCTCACAATGATAGTTAAACTTCTACTTTGTGGAAACCAGCCAATACAAAATATACAAAATATTGTCTTAATGAGACGGCATTGAAGTGTCGCAATGACACATGTGATGTCATTTGTATTGTTTATGTGTTTTTAGGTACATATACGTGTCATTGGCCGGTGTGCTTCGGAAGCTCGTCTCCAGGTTGCTGGCGTTTGGGGTCGTGTGTTTCTGGCACGGTTGCCATGACTACCTGCAGTGCTGGGCCCTGCTGAACTGGGTCGGAGTGTCGGTGGAGAACGCACTTACACTCCTGCTCTCCTGTCCTCTTCTTCATCATGTGATCGTGGGCTCACACACACACACACACACACACACACACACACTGCTCCAGTTAGGTCTCCTGCATTTTTACTGGCAATTAAATAAACTGGCATTAGACTGCTTAAATAACACATTACCATTGTATACATGTATATGCATACATACGCGAGTCATTAGTGTGTAAGCTAGCGTAGCAGGGTTTTAACACAGCATGAATAAAATCACTCAATCAATCAAAGGCATTAAGACGTCTCTCATTATGAATTGATACTATTATACTGTTTTCTTTGGCCAGGTACGCTATCTGTCTCCACGGATGCAGAGGCGTGGCTTCATGCTAATCTCCGCCTTCTCCACTGCTATGCTAATTCTGTACAATCTGGTGTTTCTGGGTGGATTCCATGCGGGTAGAATCTTCTGGAAGAGGGTGTTTGTCCAAGGTTGGTCATTTGAATACATGCGCTCTTATGCTGTGTTTGAGAGAGACATTTTTCCCCTCACACTGTAACTGCTGATAACTCAGCCGCAGCTGCTGAGTTGCTGTTTTTAAACTCTGAGGGAATGTAAAACTTTTCTGCCTTTTAATATCGGGTGGCTCAAGTGTTGCAGCAGTATTTCAGAGTGTAAGCTGTAATGATTGGATGTGACATCTGATGTGGCTCTGCTCCAGATCAAACACAAGCGAGTGTGAATGAATTCCGTCTGAAGTGCTTCGAGCAGGACGAGCTGAATCGCTGTTTCTGTGGCGCGTATGTGCTGTAGCTCATGAACGCTGAGGTTACAAATGTGTTTGCGAGGTTACGATGTGTGTGAGTGGTTTTTGATGGATCATTGTTATGTGCCGTAATACAGAGGTTTGTTTTGCACCCACGGTAATAAAAACAGGATTGTTAAAATTGTGATTTAGAGACCTGGAAAGGTAATGAAAATCTCTGTAGTGAATTTCCAGCAAAGAAGTATTAAATCAGTACGTGTTACTTCTTGTAAGTGAAATCTCTATAAAGTGGGTTTTCAAAACCCTTAATCACCGAAAAATGCAGGAATCGCTTGAAAAGTCATGAAAACTATAATAGCAAAAGTTTTATCTTTATTTAACTTGGAAAGTTGATTCAGCTTCACCCATCGAATCAGAATCCTGCTGTTAACCGGTCGGGTGCATTAAATGACAGCTGGAGTACCGGGAGGCACCTGGACATTTATCTAAAAGAGTTTAAAGAGCGAGAAAGAGAGGGAGAGGTGAGAAGAAGGTCTTCAGGTGAGATAAAGGAAGGTAAAAGTCTTCTAGAAGGTGCTATTCACATTTGCCACTGGGCATCATCCGAACCATGGAGACTTAACAATGATCGCCATGGTATTATTCATTCTTGACATCTCTGAATGGTAGCCATGCTGTTCCGCCCACCCCCCACAGCAGCTGCCAATCAGATGCTGATGACGAGGTTTTGTGCTGCTCAGTTAGAAGAGGTGATGGAAGTAAAGCAGGACAGAGACCTGCTGGGCAAAGAGACTCACAACAAGTTATGTGTGCACGGTATTCACTCATTTATCTGTTATATTCTCCTTTTGTTATGGGTCTTACATCTTTGTCCCTTTAAAACGTGATCAATTCTTGCACCAAAATATATATTTATATATTGTTTATGACCATTCTTTATGACTCTCTTTTTTGAGACGTCTCTACATATACAAAGCAAAGCTGCTCAAAGCAGACACAGCGGCACCTTTAAATTATGCAATTGCTGTGTAATGACAGCGTTAGAAACTGGATATTTTTATATTGTACCTTCAAATATATTCATATGTAAATTATCTCCGTTTTGATTGGCTATCCTCTCTGTATATGTCATTTACTCCATCCTTCACAACGCTGGCCAGAGTGAATAAGCTGAATAATGAGTTGGTGTTGATATGTAAACATGCTTAGTCATATGCTAATGTGTTTATAATTATTGATGTCTTCACCAATATGTCTTCATTTAATTTAGCAACTGTTTTGGATGAGTTTCTTATGAAATAATAACAACCTGTTCTTTTCAAAGCCTGGGTACATGTGTGTGTCTGCTCTTTATTTAATGTACTGTAGGTGGATTTGGTGTGACGCAGGTTGAGTCATATTAAAGAGATCTGTGTGTTCATGTGTGTGTGTGTGTGTGTGTATGTGTGTGTGTGTGTGAAAGAGAGAGAGTGGATGAGGACAATTGAGAGAGACAAAGGTTTTGGCCCATCAGTTTTGTACAGGTGATTATGCACTACAGCACACACACACATTTCCATAGACTTACACAAATAAACGAATCAAAACTCAAACATGACATCTGAACTGTTGTTTAGGAAACAATTTTCAGCTTTCTGTCACCCAGTGTGTGTGTGTGTGTGTCTGTTTGTACGTAGTTGACATAACAAAATACATTAAGTTACCAAACCTGTGACTCCAGCCCCTAAAGGACAATGAGGTGTAACCAAATGTAATCATGCCCTTTCACTCTCTCATTTCCCTTTGGCTTTATCCTTGTTTTCTTTTCTTTCTGATGCAACAAAGCAGGTCTTTTTAATGAAGCCACCAGAGAGCCACACATACACACACACCTACACACCTGTCCTGTTTGCTTCACCAGCTTGGGGCCCTTAGTGCAGCCTGTTGAGGGGCGTCAGTGATGATGAGCGTCGCCTCAGATCTATAACACATAATGATTTGGAACGAGGGGATTGCATTGTTCAAATAAAGTTTCGGTTTTAGTTTTATACACGTACTTTTAAATGTGCATGTACACAAAGGGCAATTGGCATGTTCAGATTTTATATCCGTTAATTTGTGTGAAGTTTTGTTACGTTTGATACGTCATACAAATGTAACATTTTCTCTCAAAATTGCTCTGTAATTAATTTTCTCAAAATGTTCCAAACTTATGTGACTTTCCACAAATGTCCCTTTCTGGGCTTCCGTACATTGAAAGTATGAATGTATGCAAGGAATGTAAATTGGAGCTTGTAATGCAGGATCAGACTGACTGCTGTCTATTGGGATTTGTCAGGCCAAGATGTATAATGTTGTTGTACGTCTGTGTGTGTCTCTCTTTCTTTTGGAGAATTGCTTTGCTCAGACGTGTATTGAGGGGGGCATGAGATGACATCACTGTTTGTTACAGAAACAACGGTATTAAAAGTTTTACCGTCATGATTTGGAGAACAATAATCCTGTTGCTGCTTTATTTATGAGTTTGTCTGAACACTGATGGTGACACGTGTCTCTGATCAGTGGCCAGGATACAGCAACAACCTGACCGTCCTCTCTCTCTCTCTCTTTGTCTCTCTCTCTCTCTCTCTGCTGATCTCTTTGTCTTGTCATATTTTCTCTCTCTCCCTGTATCTCTCTTTTACATTGTATCTTCTTACTAACAGCTCAAGCTGCTGTGTTTTTAATGAGATTACTGATCTGTTCGCCTGTGGTTCTACTTTCTTAGAGAGAGTTAAGAATCTGTGTGTGTGTTCATCTGTGTGGGGATTACACATTTAAGCTCACTTAAAAGAGCTTTATGACTGCAGCACCTTTATTAGCGTTAGATTAATGATTCATAATCCCTTCACAAAAGCTTCTCTCTATCTCTCTCTCATTCTGTCTCTCTCTCTCATTCTGTCTCTCTCTCATTCTGTCTCTCTCTCTCTCCTTCTGTCTCTCTCTTTCTGTATTTGAGTATGCTTTACTGGCACAACTTTTCAAAGTATTCACAGCAAAGCAGCAGTAAGAAATTACGTAATGCAAATAAGTATATTGCAAATTAATGAAATATCAGTAGCCCAAAGAAACGCTAAAGTTAGTTTATATTCTAAACAGCAGTAAATTAACAAGTAATTAAGAAAGATAAACTAATGATGAATAAGTAATTTGTGAATAAGCTTTCCTGTAGCTCAGTGGTTAGAGCATGGCGTTAACAACGCCAAGGTCATGGGTTCGATCCCAGGGATTGCACATACTCAGTGTATAATGATCAATGTGTAGTATAATGCAATGTAAGTCGCTTTGGATAAAAGCGTCTGCCAAATGCCTAAATGTAAATGTAAATGTATTGTTTGTTACATTTCTATATTTCCTTGTGTACACAATGTGTCCAAATTCTGCTGTGATCACACATCTCTCTCCCTCTCTCTCTCTCTCTCTCTCTCTCTCTCTCTGTGTATATGATGGTATTTTAGTAGATGGTATGGTAGAGAGGAAGTCAGGTGTGACCAGCCCTTACATGAGTCATACTGAGATGTCTCGCAGACACTACACGCTACACGCCCTTGATGTGTGTGTGTGTGTGTGTGTGTGTTTTCAACCCGGATCACTCTGGTATTAATGAACTTGGACTAATTATGCAACATTATACACTCTTCAAAGTGAACGTTAATGACACAAACTCAACATTTTCTCCTCATCTTAAAGCCATTGACGGTTTCCCTTCTATGTTTTTGCTTTCATAATGATCATTTATGTGCTTAAAGACAGAGAAAATCATCAACTGACACCCATCATGCAAAGGTCAAGAGAGTAAGAGCAGAAATGTATATAAAATATTTTATTATCATAAATAATATTTTACAGCCATTTTACAAATCTCGTCGTTGTGCTTTACAGCAGTTTAAATCTGAAAAATGTTTCAGTCTGTGGATCATGACCATGCTGTCCTCAGAATACTTCATTAGGGTCGTTATTAAAGAACGACCCTTTTTGAGGACCTCTGTAATCACACAGACATGAGAGCAGAAGCCTGCAGTGTGATAGCTCACGTTTGACTTCGGTACAAGTAATACAAATTCTAAAAATAAACTTCCCCAAAATACGGTACCGTACCGTACAGGTCAACCTTCTATCAAAACATATACATACACGCTTGAACTGATATGATGTGTTTGAGATGTGTGTTTAGAATTCTGTCACATAAAACTGACTAGAAAGGTTCCTTTATCATAACTAGCCTGTTGCTATAGTTAGAAATTGTGTTTTATGATTTACTCAACTTCACAATACTCCAAAACTGTATGACTTTCTTTCTGTGAAATACTAAAGAGGTTTAGAGGAATCTTCTTCGAATTATGTTTGAGAATAAACATTGCTGCATTTTTAAAACTTGTCCGACTTTTGTTGTCACAGAAACGGCGGCTTGGAGATTCTTCAAAATATCTTTATACGTGTTCCACAGAAGACAAAGTGAGATCTGAAGTAAATGATGGCGGAATTTTATTTAAGACACACGGGGTCATGTGATGTCATGTTATTTCATCGTTGCGACATCATACTTTGGTTCTCAAATCTAAAGACATGTTTCAGGCACCTTAAAGCATCATATCTGTGTCTAATATCCGTGGGAATTAATTTACCCCTACGAAATGCAAATTTAGACTCGCCCACCAAGAATCAGACAGGTCTGCTCCAAAGAGCGAATCCATTAGCTCTATGGGGTCAGAGGCAGGAGATTATATACTTGTGCAGTAGAGTACTTTCTTTATAATGGTAATTTATTCGGTTTTCCTTTTATTTACCATGCATGTCTTAACCTTATTTTATGTGCAAATCAAGCCATGCTGTTGTCTCATTCGATCAAATCAAGGTCGGTCACGATCGGATGGTAACAAATGCCTGCAGAGAGTTCAAAACAGCCCACTGGTAAAGCATGCTAGTATCTAGAGGGCTGTATGTTCCACTTTGCTTAAACTATATACTGTAAATACTGTACAATGCTCTCTCCATTGGAATATAACCGGTATTGCTGTGTGCTGCAGAGGCACGCAGTGACATAAGAGCTGCGCGTGGTCATTTGTTTCCTATTATGGTTTAATTACACCATGTGGTTCAGATTAAATGTCATATTAGGGTTGCGTAAGCATGGCGGGAATAATCAGTGGGCCCTGTGTTTATTGCTTTAGAATTAGCTCAGACACCTTACATTCCAGTCTACATGAATTTGCCTGGCAGTATAGTTATTAATATTACTGTTATCAACATTCATACGTCTTATTTAAAATCAGTTCTGGGTTGCTCTGTTTAAGACCGAAGGAAGTTAAGCTGCTGGGTACAAACACGGAACAACAATTATTTGCGCAGCGTTTGAAATATTAAAGTGAGCAAATGACACACAATATGAAATCTAATTAGGATGTTGTTTCGTAGAAAAATGCTCTGATGCGAAAACTTCACTAATGGAAATGTTACCATTTAATATCGTTTCATATTGTTTAATATCATAGTGTTGCGCTGACAAAAGGGAGAAAATGATCTCTAAAGGGCAAAAATATATTTTTCCTTGTTGTCGTTTTGAGAAACTAAGTTTGCTGTTTTTTCTGCCATACAAAATCTGTGACAAAATGTACTATTTTGCAACAGAAATAAATGTTTTAGGGTTTTGGTGCTTGATTAATCTGTCTTTCTCTGTTACAAACAGTTATACTTTTAATTTTACGATATGATCTTGGTGGCTATTTTCATAGTCTTGACATTCATTGGAGTCACGGTTTCCTCGGTAACCCCCACGACCCCTCCCTTCCCTCTCTGCTAGTGTTGTGCTCTCAGTTGGGGAGGAAGCAGGTGACAGTGAGGTGACACAAACTTCAGCACATCTCCTGTGGACCTGATAATGACCTCTCTAACCTCATCACACGACACACCCTCAACCACTCACCTGACACACACATTACACACAGTGTGTTGACGCTCATTGCCACAACACACCACTCCCCATATGTGTCTATGTTTCCCACAGCGTGTATATAACATTCTCATCACCGGTTTATTAAAGATACAAATGACAAAAATCACCTCCAACCGATCAGCCTGGGAATTCCTGAGATTCTGTGTGTTCCGATATTTACAGTAACGTTAAAGCTGCAATCTGTAACGTTCGCCTCTCTATCGCCATCTATTAATGAAGCGTCAAACTGCATGTTATTTTACACATTTTCTTTACATGTTAAAGTCAAATGAAGCCAAACTGATTTCCAGGATATTGGACCAGACAGCTCAAATTATACATCATTATTATACGCTTACCGTTGTGAATATACGCTTACCGTTTGCTCGGTAACAGATTTGTGTTCATTTTTAACCAAAAAGCTACGGACTGCAGCTTTAAGAACTGCGCATAAATGCGTTTTACAAAGTATTATGATTTTGGGAAATCGTTTTCATGATGACATCCATGATTTCAGTTCAGAAAACAAAGCTACGATTCACTATAGCACTATAATAATAGCTTGTGGAAATATGCTTGTGCGCTCTCTGGAAGACCCAATCGTTGACGAAACAAAAACACCATCTGTGTTTATACCACCCATAAATATATTCATTTCTTTGCTATTAATAAAACTTGGCCACTGCAACCCAAATATCGCTAGTAAACTCTAAGCAACGCTTGTTGGACTGTAATGCCCAAAGCATCAAGCTACAGTGTTAAACACAGTTCAAGCATCGTAACAGGACAAAGTCAAGCAACCGTGACCTATTGACCTTTGATGATGCCCGTGTCAAGAGGTACGTTGACGTAAGCCCTGACGTAAATCACGTGTCAGGCCCTTAACAGTAGCTGGAAATTACACTTCAAAACCCCTGCAGATCTCATTAGTGTCCACAGCAACATGGGTGTCTCTTTTCAAGTGTACTACTCTTGGGATGGTGTATGATTTGACATCGTACAAACACGTTTATCTAAAGTGATTTGCTTGAAGCTGCCTATGAGGTTCAGATCTGGGACATCTTCGGTTCCTAAAATGTTCTGTGCTTCTACAGACTGATCTTCCATTCTTTTGGCTAGCAGCTCAGATCCAAACCTGCCCCCCCCACCGCCACATATCCAGGCAAGACGCCTAGCTGTGGGATTGCTGATAAAGGCTCAAATTCAAGGCAGCGAGTTAACCAGAATGGACCTCAATACCAGAAAGACTGGTCTGCTCAGTCTGAGATATGCAGAGCTCGGATAGAAGTGTGTGTGTGTGTGTGAGAGAGAGAAAGAAAGAGAGAGAGAGAGAGAGAGAGAGGAAGACTTGCTACATGAGTGGGACTTTGAAGGACCCGCAATTGCAGTTGGGGGGGACGGTGCATCACCATGACAACCTTCAGTCAGAGTGGGCCCTGAGGCAAGAACTCTCTCTGTCTGTCAGTCTCTCAAGGCTAAAACAGGGAGCAGTTCGACACAAAGTGTGGCTGTGTGACAACTAACACAGCACCACTTTGGTATCGCAGATGCTCTGCCTTGGGATAAGACATTTTCCTCTCCTTTACAGTGTCTTAAATCATCCTTCTGGCTTTCTCTCACTCATTCTCTCTCTCACACACACACATACAACACACACACACATAAAAATGATGTCTGTCATGCTGGCGCAGATGTTGAAAGTACATTATTTTTGAAATACCATCTTCCTCTTTGTTTCCTACAGAAGGTCTCTGAAATAAACAGTCGTCCTCCATTAAGAGGATTAAGAGGTTGTGTATGTCACTCTGTCCATCTGTTGTTGTCTCTTTCTCTTTAAGGAAAGATGTTCTCCTTGTCTGTGTCTGGCGATGTTGGTCGTGAGATCTGGAAGAGTGAGATGGGAGAGGTCGGAGTCTTTCTGCTCCTTAGCAACCTCAACACCTCCGCGACCTGCGTCTCCAAGGCAACCATACGGTTACCGAGTGCCGTCAGCTCCTCCTTCAGTTCAGTGCGGAGTTCCAGGAGCGAGGCATGGAGCGTGTGTTCAGGAATAGTGGGGATGGGGGGGATTGGGGGAGCTCTGCCGTCTGGCTGGACCGGGCTGCGGTCCACAGGGGTGCGAGCTCCGCCCTCGTCCAGCCGCAGGTCGCTTTTGGTAATGCCACTGTCACAGGATTCAGTCTTCTTCAGTCCGCTGGGCTCCGAAGACTTGCTGGAGCTGCTCCGTTCGGGAAGCGTCTCTATAGATTCCGCTTTGGGAACGTTTCCCCAGCCCTCTGGCTTAGCCATGCTCTCCCTAAACCTGGCCCACCCCCGTGGACGTGGTTCAGATGAGCGAGGGACAATTAGGGCGGGGGCACTGAGCTTTGCCTGGTCAAACGGACCCAGGGTGTGGTTTTTGCTAGGACGTGGGGGGATGGGCGTGGCTGGGCTCTCTGTTACTGTGACGATGCTCGTGGTGGCGACAACATCTTGACTGATGACTTCGTTGTGGATATGACCCTTCTCAAGGTCAAGGTCATCAAAATTGGAACGCCCGGTGGCAAGACGAGCTTCTTTCTGCTGGCGGAATCGCTGGAACAGACGACGGACGGGATGGTCGGGGGGGAGATTCAGCGGGGCCTCGTTCTTCCTCCTCAGCCTCTCCTCTTCCTCACGCTTCACATCACTGATCTTTCTAAACACAAGCTGAGAAGACACACAGGGTTAAAGACGTGCAAAATCTTCCAAATAAAGTTTTTGTCATTTTATAATTTTGTCGTACTGTGCCTTGGTACATTTTTTTTATTTTTAGTGTCTTTATTGTTTCTGTTTCTAACTGTAAGCTGTGTCTGACTGTCCTGGCCGGGACACTTTTTGTAAATGTGTTCCCGCGTTCAGAAACAGCTAGACAGACTGCAACAGAATGGAACACACCGCAGGGGGCTGAAAATCTTAAAGTTGGGCTATTTTTAACTTCACACATCTGTAAGGCTGTAGCTGGGATACATTTGAAAATGCAGCTTTTCTGAGAGTGTTTAACCGTGCAAATTGTTCTTGATAAGAACCTCCAAAATAAGTCACACAGGGACCACAACACCAGAGGGTCTTCTCATATAAAACAGCACCTGGCAGGCTTTCAAACTATAAATCACATCCATAAGTTATAGTCTTTGACAGACGCTGTAAGGATGCAAAGCTTATAATACACACAATTATCATCGATCCATCCAATCAATGTGAGTCAATGTAAAGCCATCAACTGTACAGTCAAGCCACTGCAACTGTATGGAGATTTATGACTGCGGTCTCAGCCTGCATACAGCAGGTGGGTTATACCACTATAATAACCTCTGGCTTCACTATGCATTACATTTGCAACATATATTGTGAGCTTTAGACCACCCACAGTCCATTCACAGACTGTCTGATGCTTGTTGCATACATAGCCTGGCTAAAATCACCAGTTTTGGCAAACTGCTAAAGTTTGGCATTTAAAGGCAGGGTAGGTGATTTCTTTTCCTTTTTTTATGCATGTTGATAGTTTCTTTACATCTTGACAGCATTCACCAAGTAAAGTGCTCTAAATATATTTATATAGATATATCATCTGTGGAAGGTGCAGGACCATAAATGTCCGTCCAATCATTGCATTCGGTCTGAATGCTATGATAAGGTGTCCTACTTGCCTGTCAAACTATGTATTTGCATACCTCTGTGCACCCTGCAATCTTCCGTTCATGTTTTGGAGGAGGCGCGGCTTTGAAGAGCGCTCCGAACAGAGGGTAGGATCTTATACTTTAAAATCCAAAATACTCTCCAAAATGGTCTACCCTACCTTTAAGGTAAAAGCAAGTACGGTAAGTGTGCTACTGGACAAAATTCTGGCTCTGTTAAACTGTGCCGCAGTATATAGATCTGCAGTATATAGATCTGCAGTATATAGATCTGCAACATATAGATCTGCAACATATAGATCTGTCTATATAAGACCTATAGGTTTCACCTTCTACTGAGATTACACACACTGTTCTGGACCTCTGCCTTCAGTTTCATGATTTTTTCAAGAAGTTCTAAGTGCCTAACTTATTTATCAGAGCTCATGTATATTTCAGAAGAGAAAAGCTTTTATTGAGCAGATTCCCAGAGTCAACTCTGATGTATAAGCGTCTGCCAGCCTGAATGGAGGAAAGCCTTAAAACATACTCAAATCTGTGTGTGTGTGTGTCTGGAGGGAGCAATATTAATCATCACTTAGGCCAAGATTTTGAAGGCATGTGCAAACCTCTGTGAGCAAGTGATACACAGAGCTGCTGCGGCTCTCTGCACTTCCTTCCCCTGTTTGTATCTCTCTGGCTCTGTCCCAAATGACACACTTGACGTGGACTCTTGCACATGTCTGTAAAGTCCACGAGACCATAGTGCGTCCCATTTGTCATTTTATGATTAGAGAAGAATCGCAAGCACCCTCAAAGCGCCATATTAGGAAGCCTGCGCTGATGTCTGCCACCCAACAGTACATGTGACACATCCTCTCGACCAATCACAACAAACATTTTGTGGTCTGCATCTACTATTGGTTTCAATGACTGATTAAACTCTAACTTAAAATGAGCTAAATAATGCAGATAAACACAACAGGAGTGCAAGATCACAATATATCACAGTTTAAAATAACCACATCAAGTAAAAGAATTGTAATATTATCGAATTGTGACCCACATGTCAATCACGGGGTTCCTGCTGATTAGTCTAAGTGTGTAAACACGTACACACAGTACATAATCTCACACACACATACACACGTGTGCATGCACACATCTGTATACTGAGACAGTTTGCTCCTGTCACTATTCAAAGCTGTACAGTGCTTATGACTCAATAATGTGGTAATATTCATATTGATATGCTGAATATTCATTAAGAAGGCCAGAGTGCCCGAGCATCTGTCCTGGCAATCTGTCTGTGTAATAACTGAAAAGAACACAACACACAGACACACACAGACACAGACACACACAGACACAGACACACACACACACACACACACACACAGACACAGACACACACACACACACACANCAGACACACACAGACACAGACACACACAGACACAGACACACACACACACAGACACAGACACACACACACACACACACAGACACACACAGACACAGACACACACAGACACACACAGACACACACAGACACACACACACACACACACACAGACACACAGACACACAGACACACACTCTCCACTTCACTGGTGTCAGATGTACTTTTGAGGGACTGAAAGCAATCCACTCTTGAGACATTTTACTTTCAAAACACACACTTCTGAAAGACACTACAAAACACTTACTGTACATACACACTCACACACATACAGTCTAATGGCAAGACAGACCGTGTTCCTTAGCCCTGCCATGCTGTAATTCATCTGTATGACTTTTCTGCACTACACACACACACACACACACACATACACACATCACTTGAGCAATATGTACAAGAGGGAGACAGACAGTACATCAGATATTTCCCTGTGACGTCTGACATGAAATTGCTCTCGTTTGTTTCATTTGGAGTTTAATATGCTCAGATTTGTCATGTTGCCACTTTCCATCTGAATCTGATGTTTTTCTGTAATTGAACTCAGGAAAATTTATCGTGTTTGGCAGCAGGTGGAGAAATATCCATCCAGTCGTCCCCATCCTGGACAACCTCGCACATGCGCCGATGCACCATCCAGGAATAAATCTGCCCTTATATTGTATATCTGTCCTACAATAACTCATAAGCCTCTCATATCCAAAATGACAGAAATATTCGGAGTTAAGCTTTATTGACACCATACTGTAAAACACCATACTGTAAAATCTTTGCCCATAAAGACCTTTGCTGGCCTCTGTGGAGTGATTATATTTTTAAAGCTGCAATTCATAACTTTTTTGGGTTAAAATGAATAAAAAAATTAGTTATTAAGCAAGTTTTTAAAACAATCTCCTTACCCTTACCCTGGTTCACAACAGTAAGCCTAAAATAATGATTTATGAGTTGAGCTGTCAGGTCCGATTTCTCTTTTTTGACTTAATTTGACTACGACATGTCTACAGAAAAGTAGTAAGTAAATGAAACCTGCAATTTTTTATTTCAAACAAAGATGGCGGTAGAGAGGCAAAAGTTACAGATTGCAGCTTTAACATTAATTGCATTGCTGTACGAAGCGTTAAACCTTTTTGGTAAAATCACCCCATAGATTTCTATTATGAGTCATTGTACATTTACATTTACACATGTGGCAGCTGCTTTTATCCAAAGCGACTTACAGTTCATTCAAGTTACATTTTTGTCCGTGCAGTCCCTGGGAATCGAACCCACAACCTTTGCGTTGCTAGCGCAATGCTCTACCAACTGATCCACAGGAACGTAGATGTTGTAGACTTTGGTGCTCATTGAATCAAAACAATGGAACAAATCCAAATCATTTTAGCACAAATGTTTATCAGTAACACTCCTCTGAAGCAGGAAATCCACATGGAGCACAGAACAGCTGAACTGTCTGTGGGATATGAGCTGATGTTGTACAGACAGTCAGCACTCAGACAGACAGACAGGTACTGTCACTGTTCTGCTGTTTTGTAAACCGTCGCCCTTGAAGGATATACGAGACAGAGAAAGAACAGATGTGCAGGGAGGGATTACATAACAAAGCTGAAGCATTACACAAGTGTGTGTCAGTGACCCAGCTAACAGGGATCGTTCAAAGTTCTCTCAACGTTATTAAAAACGTTTTGGCAATAACAAGTAGAACATTTGTTTCAGCTACATATCCTATATCTAAAACGTTATGCTTAAATAGTTACAGAAATAGTTATTCTTAAAAACGTTACAGATTTTAAAAACGTTTGAATAATGTTAATGTTAATACAATGTCTAAAAAACTGGATGTTTTAAACGTTCCTAGAACATTCAAAACAATCCTTTTAACGTTTTTGTTTAAACTTAATGAAAACGTTAGAGAAGCATTATTACAGGTTTAGGGAGGGTTAGGGTTAGGTTAGGGTAAGGTTAGGGTAAGGTTAGGGTTAGGGAGGTGGCATTAGCTACACACACAGTAGATTCATAATGGTGTCTTGTTAGAATTCCATCTCTTGTGAGCATCTCTCACATTTATGCACACACACGGCCCTCCTGTGCATTCAGAGTTTTACATTTTCTCTTTGTCATTTCTCCACGAATATATCATCATCAAACAGCCAGACTCCAGCTCTACCACTCCAATGGTTGAAAACCTGCATTTGTGTGTGTGACTGTGATGCTGGAGGTGTTCGCTTGAGAAACGGCGAGAGACACACATACACTCCCATCACTGTTTCATAATTCAAACTAAAAGCTGGCTGTGTGCACATGGAAACAGAGGATTTTTCCTCCCCATAACACTCCAATACGCTCTAAAATAACAGCACACACACAGAGCTGTAGGGTTAGTTTTCTCTTGTATCTCTCGTTCTGCTCTGCTACAGTATATATACTAACCACTCAAATTCTCTAACCCACTAAAACATGAACCCTGTACAGTATATACCCAAATTCTCACTCACGCATTCCTCACTGACACTCTATTCACACAGAAAAGATTTGTGTATGTGGAACAGTTCAGTTTGGTTATACATAATATTAATAACATGCCCTCCATCTTGCTTTCACATCCCATAATTAATCACTGCCTAATTTAACTACACACTAAACTCTGAATCACTGGAATTACCCGGAACGATTCGTACACGTTTAAACTGAGAAACTAAGAAAATGAAGCGTAGACTAGAACTAGTATTAACCTCAAACTGATGTTAATTTTACTCAGCATGTGTGTGTGCCGATTTACTTTCACTATTTAACTGAGATCTTTTAATTTACTTGGTATTTTTGGCACGTTCTGTAATTGTGCTTGCAAAAATCTTTTTATTTGGTTAACAGCATAAAAAGATTAAGGCACATTTATGAGCTTAGTGTGAAGTTTGAGAACTGAATGTGTAACGAGCGTGTCTCTCGTGCCATGTGCCAGATGCTGACTGATTGATTTTATTTCACTGATCTCAGATCAGATTTACCACACTCATCAGTTCACAGAATCTGATACCTTAGTGATGACTGATTCGCACACGCACGCACACGCACCACAGGGTCATGCAGGGACATTGAGTGAATGAGTGAGTCAAAACAGCGATAAACATCAGAAATGTTATCGATCATGATTTTTGAAACCAATTCAGTTGAGCAGTTTAAATGCACACATTCCTCCACGCATGCATGTTCACACATGCACGGGTGCGAATCCCTTATGTACAGTTGCGCGTACATGCGGGCACGAGTGTGGCTGCATGCGCGTGTTATTTAACCGCTACAGCTGCAAAAACTGTAACCTTAACTGAAGCTGAAATAACTCACGATTGTTGACACAGTGAAGAGGATTTGTCAGCGTTGCCTTGGCAACCACAAACACATCTAATCAGAAACAAATTGGATGAGCCATTAAAGCACTTAAGCAGCCGCAGAGGGCAGATGTACAGTAGAATCAACATCACTGGAACGGATCGGTCTGTAATCAGACTTTACACAGAAACAGATTGGGGAGCGTTTTGGGTTTATATAACCTGTTGCGTGCTCAAAACGTCATCTAAATTATTAAATCTCAAGAAGAAGTACTGTCACTTTTACGGTACTATTTAATCTTCGACAAGACCTGCAAACTACCTCGTCTGAAGCAAACAAAGTGTCGGTGTCAAAAGCGTCATTCAGGCTCTTTAGAAATTATAAATACAGTCACTTTGTTGTATGGTTAGAAATGAGGACCCCATCGTACATTAACAGTTAGAAAACAAGCCCATGACTCCAAATACACTACACTGTGTTGTATTTATGCTGGGGTTTTAATATTAGCACCAAAATGGCCTGTTGGATCATTGTATCAAGTGTATTTTTGAATACACAATTTCCCCTAGAAGTATAGCAAATGCAGTCTTGATTCTTCATCTCCCTATGTATAACATGCTTATGTATCTGGGTCACTATAATACAGTAAACATGATGACTAATTCATGAAGGCAGAAGTAAATTAAAGGCTCTCGTCTGGCAGTGGCGTCAACCAGAGAGACGTGTTAATACAACCACTGTACTTTTTATTGAAGTGACGTCAAACACAACGGTCTGTTACACAACAAATGTAGGTGTGAAGATTCTGACATACAGTCTCTTTTAACTGTGTCCCCAAAGGCCTTACTGTACCTAGAAAGCTTTGCAATGTTTTCCATTATGTATTGTTTATAGTACGTTTAGGAGCATATATTGATATAGAGGAATGTGGAAGTGTTTACTGAAGTATACCTATAGTTAAATTAAACCCATATGGATAAATTGAACTGTACGGTCTCAGCCGTGCCAATAAAGAGCCAGATGCTCGCTAAGCTATTATCAGCTTCCTCCTCAGACCCGGTTTCATCAGTGAGAAACAGAACTCA
>JAZGTI010007060.1:0-22306 GCA_036877585.1 Botia kubotai | reverse complement strand
ATTTAATTTATACAATCAGTCCTGTACTGGAACACTGCATAAGATCAAGACCATTATGAGTCCCAGATAAGCAGCTCTCTTTACAGTGTCTCTGTGAGCAGCTACACATTTAGACCAGGGCAAAACATCACTGGTCAGCTGCTACAGTCATTGTTTTTTATTACTAATAATACTGTATTTTTATTATTACTTATGCCAAAAAAATTTTATCCTGTAATTATCCTGTAAATACCTTAATTGGTATACTAGGGGCACAGACATTTCACATTTCCATGGTATTTCCATGGTCTCATATTACTTGTTGCCACTAATTACCATTGTCATCTCCTCAAAGATGAAAAGCTTGTTATTATGTAATCATGAGCAAGGGTCAATTTGAGAGAGGTCAATGCACATCTCTGGATTTAACTCTTAGTAACCCTGTAGGCACTGGAGAATGCCTCTGAATTCCTACAGGCCTGGAGGTGGGCCAAAAAAACGCAGCAGAATTATTTTAATCAATAAATACTGCGCAATTCCGTGCCCTCATCTGCTTCAACATAAAGGTACTTTACTGATGGAGTTCACACATTAGATTTCTCATTTATACTCATTGTAGAGTTTTAAATATTATAGCTGTAATATTTGCTTTAATGCTCAAATGTGGCATGAGGCATGGAAACACTCTCAGCCAAGCATCTCAGAAAAGAAATCCTTGTTTAAAGCTACATGGGAAGCACCATCAAACCCCTCCTTAGGTGATATTCAGTACTGGTATTTCTTTAACATTGAGCTGAAGTGGCAAAAATATGCTTGATGTTTCATTGTTTTCCAACAGAACTCCTGCCACAAATGCAGAACTATGAGTATGCTGCAGCTTGGTCTGATTCTCTTCACGCGCTGTTGAATTACTCTTATTTTACTAAAATGTACACAACTTCTTTTTTCTTTTGTAAACTTTTAATAGTTCTATGAAATGATGCTCTGTAATATTTTAAATGAAAGGCAATAAAAATCAATAGAATTAAATAAAACTTGCTGACAATAAATGGTTTCAAGGATTTATAGGTGCAACACAATAATTATGAGAAATTGCCAAATACTGAATTAATACTATTAATATTTGCCAAATACACGAGACAAATGTCTCTGTATTATACACACTTAAAGTTACACCAAAAGTGAAAGCAGTAATGTCTTGCAGGTACTCTTTAAACACTCTTTTATTTCACATTTATTTCTACATTAACTTTTTTAATCGTTCACTCATATGGAACATGCACACAAAAATCATTTTGTGAGTTTCCAACATCAGAAGGTACTTCTAATCTTACAGCAGTGTGAATACTGCTAATGCGCCAAAGCATTAGGACAGACACTAACTTACTAATGATGGGTTATTTCTACTAACAGACACTGACAGATGGGAAATGTATCTCGACTGACAGAAGAACACAAGAACACAACACTAGGACTATGCACCTCAGTTCAGTTAATTTAAGGGCAACCTAATGTCTCTACAATTCAACAGAAGTTGCTACAGATTAACTGAATGATACAATAGAAGGGAAACATCAGGACCACAGAATTGTCTTATTGACATTGGGAGAACAGGATGTTGTGTGGATCACTTCATACTGAGATAAACACTCTGTTTTAGCTCAAGGTGGTAACGTGCCCTCAGAGCTCTTTGGCTCAGGAGCACACAAACAAGATCTCTCGGAAGCACTGGTGGAAGACGAGGGGCAGCGATCTGAGCTCACAGATCATGAAGAACCTCAAGCACAGTAGCAACAGACCAGGCCTGTGTTTCACAGCTAAAGGAGCAATACTGGCCGTTCTCATTCGTGAGCTCTGGCAGTCCCTTCCAGGTTGACCTAAGACAAGAATTGATGAAAAATCATCTTGGGTATTTCAAATTCTATTGACATTTCTGCAGGTCAGATTATTGTGGCATATGATGATCCTCCAAGGACAACAGAATGTTTTTTTACTGTACTAATTTTATTAAGTGACTGATATTTTTATTTTGAGTACATACTATTTATTTGTTTTATTATAGTATTTATCAAACATTCTTTACAAATCAATTCATTTTCTTATATTTGTTTATGTCATGTTCATTTACTGTTTACCAATTTAAATGAAATTTTGCTTTATAATATTACCATTGGCCATATACCCACTGTGGATCACTAATTAGGGAATAATGTTATTTATGAAAAATGCCTTTTTCATAATGTAAAATTTACCTTTCCATGTGGACGTAATGGCGAGAGAGAACATTCTTCACCAAGTACACTGTTTTTTCATAAGTGTCTTTTCCAAGCTTCTTAGCAAAATAGATCTTGGCACGGAGGAAGTATCCTATTGGCCAGAGCCACTCCTGATGAAGGTAAATGAGAAATGAAGAGAAAGATAAGAAATCTCTTAAGCCTGTGAAGAAACTGTGCTGATGAAGAACTAAATATGATCTTACAGGGCCTTGGTGGTAGTTGAATCCTCTGGCGAGGTTGTAGTTGTCATTGTCAAGAGAATTGTCATAAACTCCACAGTAAATCATGTCACTGTCCAAACAGAAAATCAGTCACAGAGAAGCAGGAGAAATATAAATGACAATCTATTATAATTCATGTGAGGGGGTAGGAGAACAAGGAATCTTACTCTGGGTCTAAGGTCTTCATCCCAAGAGGTCCAAGCAGTTTCTCCTCTGCAACGTTTAGGGCTTCCCAAGCTTTCTCCACAGTGAACAACTCTGGAGCCTAGGAAGGAAACCACTAGGATTTTACTAAACAATAATTAAACATTTATCCAAACTTATTAAGGGGCCTCCCTGCAGTTTAAATGCCACAATGGTGATGGATCAACCTTGTGGGATTTGAACCACCAACCTTCAGTCTCATACTGTATCAAACTCGATTCAACTTTACATTAACATTAAGCATTTTGCATACACATCCAGGGCATACATTGTTATTTGTTTGTGTTATCATGTGGGAGTTAAACCCATGACCTTTAACCTTCTATTGTATTTAACAACTGGAGCACAGCTTTGTAACTTGAGATTAATCAAAGCATCCCCTAACAGAAAGTGGTTTGTTATTTTCAGGATGATTCTTACCACCACCATAGCTATGGTGAAGTTAGGTCTTAGCTGGTAGTCACACCAGGGGCTGGAGGCTCCATTGCTGTCTTTGTAAATGCCCCGTTTATGAACCAGCTCAGGATGCTTCTCGCTGGGGTCATTCGGGTCCTGGGACACATAGAACAACTTCTCAAAGTTCTTCTGGATTTTTCTATCCCAGTCTTCATAAGACACAGAGAGCTGCGTGCCTGCATGTATGACAGAACAGGACCTCAGTGATTCAATGGCGCTTGGTAAACACTAGTGCGTGAATCTAGATTTGAACATAAAAAACGACAGGCCCTCTGAACTCACCTCCTCTGTTTATGGCCACGCTGTTATAAGGAAACAGTCCCTGTTTGTTTAGCTCCACAAGCCAGCGTAAGGTAGACTTGCACAGACCAACTATTTCCACGGCCGAGCCATCTCTGCATTAGGAATAACAGAATAACGGACAGAATAACAGAGAGATCCAGTTATAAATAGTCTCATAAATAGGATATATCTAGCTTTAGGAGATTTCAGAGCGTGCCTGGGTGTAGCTGGGATGCCTTTGTTGCGGGCTCTCTCACTCTCTCCCATTTTGTCCATCCAGGTTCCACAGTTGAAACGATTTCCTCCGTACACAAAGCCAGTGTCAGGATTCACCTTGGCCACTATATTGAAACCTTAAAAGGTTCGAATACAACACATTCAACACATATTCTTAAAGGAACATTAAAGACCTTGGTTTAAAAAAAGAAACGGCAGATTTTACCTTCATCCCTCATGTTACGGTCAATCTGAGGTCCAGCATTCCTCTCTCTGAACTCTATACCCTGCATGTGACGCTCCATGGCCTCGTGAATCACCTCGTATAGTGGCTGCTCCTGTGACACCACCATATTAGAAATAAATTGATCGTAATGATAAAGCAAATGCACTGAGACTCAGGCTAATGCTCAGGCATGTGCTATATGGTATATTATGATTATGATTGAGTGTACATGAGTGGTTTACCACAGTGCCAGGTGACAGGGCTTTAGAGTCATCTGTGGGGTACATCCTGGACACAGGGCACTGGAGGATGTCAGTGCCGTTGGGTACCATAGTACAATAGTCCTGAATGCACTGCAGCCACCACCACACCGCGTCACGGCAATTAAAACGCGCCCCCACACCCTCTCCTAACAGGTTGGGAATCAGACCGTGTCTCAGAGTACCAGCAAAGGCCAGGATAATGTTCCTGTGTGGTGGAGCAGGAGGAAAAGAAAATACTAAGAGCAGAAATTCAAGAATGACATATCTGTCTTAATTTAAACAGTCTGAGGTCATCAAAATTTGGGGAAAAAATAACTCAGAGATAATTCTGAGATAATTCTGGACCTTGTTTCATAAAATTTCATTTTTTTTATTTAAAAATGTTAAGGGATATGCAAGACAAAACATTACATATACAGATAAGGGCCATCCTAATATCATTATACTGTACATACTAAATCTACTGTATTTCTTAATGGCAAGTTGGCACAGACAAGTTTTATTACAGCTTTCCTGCTGAATATTTAGTCAGAGTTTACACCTTAACTCTCCAAAAATTTGCACAACTTACTGTTGCTGCTAGCAATTTCAAACTGAGAATCATTTTGGAATTCGACAGTGACTCCCAAAATTAAATTCAGATCAAATTGTGATATGTCTAAAGACTTCCACCTCAACCTTATGCATCACAATAGACTCTTGCAATAATGTACTGAATTCATATTAGTACCTGGCTTCCAGGTGTCGGCCGGTGACCAGCATTAATCCTCTCAGGGCGATGAATGTGTCTCTGCCCCAGCAACGAAATATTCCAGCAGAGAAATGAGGCAAGCCTATAAAATAACGTAATCATCAAGAACAATAAATACAAATACTAAACAAGACTGAAGAGCAACATCCTTTCTTTAGTTTCTTTAACTATTAAGCTATCAGCACCAAAAAAATCAATTACTTTGGTGATCTAAGCAATTTCACAGCGACAACATTAACTGAAAAGTCACCTGCAGCCAATGAGACACAGCACTGCTCCTTCTGTTTTGTGATCTCATTGACACGGTAAGGCACATCGGCTAGGGCTGGTGAGAGAGGTGGAAGAGCAGGAAATCGACCTACGCCACACATTTGGACCGATCCCAGAGCCAGCAGCTTGACGAAGGTAGAGCCATTCTGTACCAGACTAACACACACACATAGAATCTTTAAAGAGCCATAATAATTTAGCACTTTTTAACTGTGAAAACCTGAGAATGAGTGTTTTCATTCTCATCTCAATTTATTTGTTTAATAAACAATACATGCATTCCATTTAAGGATGGAATCATTACTATGATTATCTAAAATAATACCATTCAACACGCAATGCTGTACAAATTGTATTTGTTTACTGTAAATACAGTAGGACAAACACATACTCCAGAGGTTAAAGGGTGATCTGTGTGTTGTTTTTTAGACACTCACCTTGACATCTGTTTGACGGTCACATCAAGGGCAGTGGTGTAGGCCCCTACTAAGATGGCATCAAAGTAACAGGGAATGAGGTAGCGAGGGATGTGCTTCAGGTATGCAAACATAGCCTGAAACCACTGACCCACCTAAAGATAAAAGAAATCCAAACCTCTCAACCAGAGTTACAACAAGTTTTCTTGTACTTATATAGATGGCACATGTCATAAACTTTGGCTTATCCTAAAGCTCTTAAGCCCCGCTAAACCCCTGAGATTATTTGCTACATATAGTACATGTTTGGAGTTTTGGACTTATTCACCTCTGTCAGTGTGCCACCGCGGGACATCAGCCTGTTGCTCACGTAGTCGATCATCCAATCCCCCTGCCTTAGGTTGTCACAGAACGGGTGGCCCAGATCATTTTTGGGTCGAATATCTGCCATCACTGACAACAGACCTGTTGAGGGATTTGACATCAGACCAAAGAGAAGAAAAGTAGAGCATATAAAACATTACATACATACATACACAGTCATTTACTATATATAACACAACTGCAGTACTAAGATAAAGCCAAAATTAAGGTCCATTCAAAAGCTTTACCTGCCTGTTATACTGCCAATGGTTTAAACAAAAACACTGAACTGCATAAAATGCACAAAGGTTTGGTTTGTACCTTGCAGGCCACCATATTTGAGTGTTGTCCAGCCAGGGATGTTGTAACAGCCTCCTCCGTCCTCCTTCTCCTCAGCATCACAGCGGAACAGCAGAACATTCAGATCGGCCAGAGTCAGCTTAGACATGATCCTGATTGAGAAACAAGACAGAGCTTCTCCAGAACTCATTTCATAGTTCTCATATTTAGGCATATAATTATATTCTTTGTGGGGATCAAATACATTTACATTCATTTTTTTTGTCAGACCCTTTTATCCAAAGATAAAGATATTTGTGGTGCATTTAGAATTTACATTTTATCACTATTTTCATTACCTGGAAATCCAACCCATGACCTTGGTGGGTCCTTACTAGCACCATGTGTTAATACTTTATGACCAAACTAAACTGTATTATGCCACAACAAAGACTCCTGTAAGGCTGAAAGAAGCGTGAACTCACTGTGCAAGTGGGGTCTTCAGTACAGCAGGAGTGTCTTGATCGGGCAGACTGCCTGCTTTATAAAGAGGGTTGAACTGAACGAGATGGTGCCTCAACACACCCACCAGTTCCTGGGATTTGGGGTCCAGACTCACCCTGAGAAAAAGATGATTAAATTCTAAACACCTCACCTCTTCTACAAATTAAACTTATGAACTTGAATCTTTCAGCAATGCTGAAAGTCAAAAGTTTGCCATAGGGCAGTGGCTCTTTTCAACTGGTGGGTTGGAGGCCAGTTCTGAAAGGCCTGAGATCAGCTAAGAAAAAATAGGCTAAATGCAAATACTGAAATGCAACTAACCATATACAGTGTGTGTGCATAAAATAGTTAGAAAAGCAAAATTAAATTTTAAAGCCTTTAACCTTTAAAAAGGAAGATGAAGTGCTTGTTTTGTTGTTGACGTCAATGAATCTAATTAAACTTGACAGTAATTACATACAAATTCATGCGCATACAAATTCAAAATTAATGCAAATTCTATGGTAATGCAGCCTGTTTTTTTCTATGTGTAAGGCTGCTATATCACATTTTGCTGTTGTTTATGCATTCATGAAATTTACAGTATTTCTATTCAGCTGGTGTCATGTTTCTAAATGTGCATATTTTCAAGCCTATGCAGTTCATTGTAATAAGCAAATTTCAGTGCTTGACTACAGAGAGAATTTTTGTACCATGTTGAGTTGCAACATCCAGGTGCTGATGCAGATACTAGCTGAGAACCTCTGCCACAGTGTGCAACTCAAATGCCAATATTTACATGACAAGTATGTGTCAATTCAGTAAAGGCTTTGAAAAGCCTTTCGAAGTCTAACCTGAAAGCGATGATGCTTCCAGGCGTGAGCTGCTCGAACACAATCTCCTGCACGAATTCACTGCGCCCTCGAGACGTCACACCGGCCTGTCTCACCACCTTACTGTCCTTCAGCTGAGCACAAACAAAGAGACCTCTGAGACTCAAGAGATAACATTGACTCCTGCAGTGTTGACACTGTAGTCAATCAAAAGGCAATGCAAGTCCGGGCAGCGGACATTTACAGCCAAGCAGGAAAGAGGAGGTTTTTGAGATGAAACCAGAGATCTTTAAGGGTTATGCTGCTACAACTGCAGGGTAGGGTTGGGTCTTTTGTCTCAGATGAGGACGGTTATAATTAGAGAAGACTCACTCCACTCAGGTTACCGGTTACCTGGATGTGCTCTTTAATCTCCACCGTGTACCCAGGCATGCCATTAATGTTCTTCTCATCTTTGCTGTAGGAACCCGCCTGCCTCTCCACCGTACGCGCCTCCAGCACCACCTCCTCTATCTTACCTGTGAGACAGGATTTTGGCTTTAATTTAGGCATTAAGGCCCTGAACATGTAATTAAGACAAAATAGATCCTGTAATCCTCACAGAATCTAAATCAGAGACAGTAAAACAGAATATTTGATCCTTTTAAAGAAACAGTTCACTCAAATTTTAATTGTCATTGTGCTTTTTAAACACACAAAAATAGAAATTTTGATGATATGCTACACAGAATCTCCCCTGAAAACAGCAGCTAAAAGTGACCATGAGCTCTCTAGCTACATAAAGGACTAAATAACCATATGCAAAACCACATATAAAGCACCATTTAAGTAAAATGAATTTTTTTAAATATGTACTTAAGTTCTAAAATGACTAAAAAGCTTGACTCTAAATGACTCTAAAATTTGGGTGATTAAATATTCCTTTAAACACAAAGCAGGATCAAAATCTCCTAGCATAACCTGTGACGCACCAGGGATGCACATTGGTGGAACCTCATCGGGATAGTGATGGTGTTTGGGGTTCTTGAATGCCGTGCGGCACACAGACACCACAGACTGGTGCGTGCTGGGACAATGACGGGTGACGGCCACAATGTCCTCATCCACTTGGTCCACAAACACCTCAAAAACATTCAAAGACACATGAATTACTCTTGTGTACCTGATGTGGATCCATACTAAAGAGTATGAACACATATATAGATGTCACAGGTGACACAGTTTACCTGGTTGAACCCCTTTGCTGCCAGTTCCTGGTGTAGTCGATTGAGGGCCAGCTTTCCAGCGATGATTCCAGACTGCATGTTCACCTCAGAAGTGGAGGAAGGTTTAGCCTGAGGATTCCATTTGCTGTAGAACCGCTCTTCTGACACAACTGAGATCTGAAACAAAGACTTTATGTCAAGATGGCCCCCAAAATGATCGTACATGTTTCGTATTACACAGTAAAATGTTTTTTGAGCGTGTGTAAAGTTATTCTCTTGCCTGGTGGGGTACTAACTCATCATATCCTCTAGTACTTCCAGTGGCACAGCAGGCCATCGAAACAATAGCAGAGCTTGGCAACGAATCATACACTGAGCGGATCTAAGACACAGAGCATCCAAATAAAAACGCATTTAAGAGACTGACCAACACAATCAGTGAAATTCATGTTGCAGTGTTTGAAACAGCATACCTGAATAGGGCACTCGTTATCGTGTGTGACGTCCAGGAACATGGCGTGAGCAATGCTGGGCACCAGAGGTCTGAGATTGGGCTGCAGAAAGGCCCCCACAGGCTCTCCTCCATAGCGGTACACCAGTCTGCCCTCCTCATGACTGTCTCCTGCGCTCATGGCCTCTACAACAGCACAATTAATCACAAATAAAACATACAGAGTAAAAATACTGCACACTTTCATAAACGTGTGGCTGTTAATCATTTCACGGTTAAGCTGTGAAGCTATGTAGAGCAGTTATAACTTCCTACAAAAGCTGTGATTTTTTTCTGTACCTCTGCTTAAATAACAAAGGTGCTTATTTTTACACTTTGTTATTAATAAAAAGTAGGGCTGTAAATTGAAACATTAAATAACTGTGATTATTTTCTATTGATTCACTTTTAAAAAAACTGTTTTTGAGTTACGGCATTGTTCCTATTTTAACATAAAGAAATGTAAAACAATGTTTTGTGTCTTCTGATGCTACAGAGATTCTCCAGATGAACGATTTATTACTGCAGACATTCCTCAGAACTTAGATTCATTTCTCACTCTGCTCAACTAGTCTGTATTTTTAAAGGAAACACAGCCTGAGTAAATCTCTCTGAAGAGTAAAAAAAAGCACAGACTTTGCCAATAAAAATGTTTCAGATCCTCTGACAACATTTAAGAGAATAAATGAAGTATTCGTCAATTTTGTTTGGTAATGTTTTACGCTGCAGTGAATACATCAGAGCTTTAACAGAACATATTTTTCCTAAAGTTACGTTTTTCTTAAGAGACAGAAGTATGACACGTTGCCTTTATATATTTTTAGGCTTATTTTATTGCTTATTTAAATCATTTAACTGATAAGCATTTAAATATAGCAAATTATTTTAAATAGTAAGCAGGCATTTGGAAGTTTACAGGGGCTTCTGGTAGGGTCCTGCCTCCATTGTAAACACCACTTAAGACAGGGCTATATACTGTATGTGTTATTAGCAATTCATTATGTTTAATAAAGTATGTCACATCATACTGGTATGAAAACAAGGCAGCCTCAATGCAAGCCAGGTCAAATTCAACACCAAAGTTTTTTAATGTGTTATTGGGAATGTTACTTATCAGTGTTATAATGTCATACCTCTGATGAGTGAGGAGATTCCTAATTTAGTCACAAAGACATTATCCAGCTCCTCGCTGCCTGTGAAGAGCTCAGCCACCACATACAGGTCAGGCCTGAGAGTGCGGGCAGCATCCAGCATGAACTGCAGCAGGCAGGGTTAGAAAAACACGCACGGCCAACAGGGAAACCAAATCACGGCAGACATTAGTGGGTTAGGAAAGGTTTCAGGAAATTAGTTCAGAGAGGGAAAGAGTCATGCCTCAAATGAAACCAAAATCAACCAGGAAGTAGAAAACAAGATTTTCAAATAACCAGGAAGGAGTTTGGAGATGGGTTTTGTAAAAACAGGGGATACAGAAAAAAGAACAATGAAACGTTTGTTTTGAGAAGGACATAAGAACAGGAAGGGATGCAGCGCAAGAAGAAAGAGACAAACAAACAAACAAGACTTCATTAGCCATCATCATGCCTACAGACCTCTGATGAGACTGGTTATTCCCAGCCGGTTTACAAACACATTGTCAATCAGCTCGCTGCCTGTAAAGAGCTCGGCTATCACATAGAGATTGGGTCTGACTGCTCTGGCTGCTGCCAGCATGGTCTGCAAGGCACAATACCAGTTTACAGTGAGAGCTTTGATGATTAGAAGATCGTCTGCTGATCAGGGCTCAACAATCATAGAAATATATTTTCTTTGAGGTCGTATTAACGTCTGTATTGCTCTTAGCAACTTAATTTAAAAAGAAAAAAAAGAATCACTCAGTTAGATGAGAAAGAGTCTTTTGACTGACTTGTTCTGTTTGCTGTGGAGTCAAGAAATCTTTAATGCTTAAAAGACAAATATAAAGCAAAAGTACAAAAAATTAAAAAACTATTTGCGTGTTTCAACACATTAAAATGTTTTTTAAAATTTGTTTGTTTTAAATGTTTCACCCCTCTATATAATGTAAGCCTAAGTATTGTGAAAACTGGCTCACAATTGTGTTTCTAAATGACCAGCTGTGATCAAATATTGCATTCATTGTTCACACATTAAAAGCAGAGATTGTGTAGTATCAGTTCAGTACATTCCTTCTGTAGTCTAAGTCTTGTGTTTTGTAAGAACACACATAAGCCAAGATGAAGACAAAGGAGCTGACTCTGACAGAATGGCAGTGAAAAATGTCCAAAAATGTGACATTCTGTACATTTGCCTCATATTCCTCTTTTAATTATCAAAAGATTTAATCCAAATACTTCCTGACTCCCCAACAAACAGAGCAATTTGTTTTTTACTGTCCCAATACTTTTTGAGGGCGCTGTATCTGTGCCTATATTTATGGAAATCACATTATGTCAGCCAATCAGATTAACAGACTGAGAAAATCTTATTTAGTTTTGTGTGCATATTGTGCATCAGACACGTCGTGAATGGACTGTGGGTGGCCGGGCAGTAGGGTAGGGGGCTGTATAAACATTTCTTTTTCTGACACATACAGTAAAAATATGCTGCTAAAAAATATGAAAATGTTGGCAAGGCAAGTAAAACCTGAACTACTGGCCTGAAAAAATGTATTTTTATCTTTAATATGCAGAATTGTTTTGTTAATATACCATTACATTTTCAATGACCACAAGATGAAGGATAAGACACACTTAACGTTTCTTAGCAAATAATCATCTGCCAGGGACAAACCATCAGCCAAAACACAGACAGTAACTAACGAGCTCATCATATAAAAATGTGTAGGGAAAAAATATCAATCCTACCCCCCATGTCTAATTTTCATCTTTTACACATTGTTAATCTTAAACACATGATTTGTCTTTCATCCAGCCAATAGTAATAATCAGTCTTTGACACTGGTGCTGTACCTCAGCCACATGCAGTGGAGTTGAGTGGCAGTTATCCAGACGCACTCCCACAAAGTGTTTGGCTGTGATCTCTGTGTATTTCTGCATGTGGGCCCACAGGTACGGGCAGTCTTCAGGCCCGTTGCCATAGCGCAGTTTAACGCTGTCTCCCCAGCAAATCAGCTCTCTCCTGATGTAGACGTTGGAGCCTGCCCAGAATGTGAAGAAGAAAAAGCAACTTTAATTCACCTAGTTGCCAAAAAAGCTTGGCAAGTGCAACCCGTGCCTAGACTTCTGAGTTGACATCGCCACCTTGTGTTTACAGGCAGATTAACCATCAATCCCCTTGGATTAATTCAATGTGTACAGTATTTATAAATAGAATGACAATAGTTTGTTAGTTGTTTGTTTTGTTAAATGTTTCTTTTGAACAACAAACTCTATAGCAGATCAAAAAATACTAAATGGTTGTCTATCTATCTTATCATCCATTAAAACTACTGTTGTTTTTAATGGACGATACTGTACTGATACTGTACTGTATTTTCGTTTAGCTGTTTCATGTATATAGTAACTGTGTAAGCTAATATATGTATTTCAACATATTTAACGAAATAAAAAAATATAACAGAAGTCCACTGGTAAATAGGATCAAAAAAAGGCAGAATGGTGAACCTGGTTCTGCAAAGTTTCTCAAGGGGTCGTCCCCCATGACCCAGCCATTGTGGGCCAGAAAGTGACAGGCCTTTTCTGGTTGATTTATTAGCTCCAGATCCTGCTCAAGAGTCGCCTCCTCAAATGGAAAAGTGAAATACCTGCATGAAGACACATTAATTGGAATTAAGTGAAATTTCTTTTTAAATATAATAAAGATCATTTAATTACAAAATTGTATAAATTGTATTATAAATTGTAGAATTGTATAAACTGTATTACCTCGTGACCAGAGGATATTTCCTAGTGACGGGTCCCAGCTTGGGTCCATGATCAGCCAGTCTCTCATAGGTCACAGTTCCATCAATGCAGTTAAGAGCCTAATCATACAAAAATGACATCGCTGTGCTGGAGCACATGACAATCGAATTAAAGGTGCAGGGAGAGAGACTCACCTGCTCCAGATGGTGCTGGATTTCTCTGTACTGCTCATCGTTTATCTCCTCCAGTCTCCTCCTCAGCCAGTTACAGCAGTCTTCAATGGCACCAGGACTGTTACTACAACAACAAAATGCTTTAATCTTTAATACAGTTCTGGGTAGGCAGGAATTAAAGAAACAGTACACAAAAAAGGAAATTCTGTCATAGGCAGGGTGTCCATAGCTGGCAAAAATTAAAGACTAATACTATGGTCTGTTTCACACTTAAAGGTATCAAATGGTTTCAAAAGCCTTTGAATACAGCACAAATAGTTGTATAGATTAATTTGTGATACTTTTATTGTGCTTTTTTGGCATTTTGTATCCTAACAGACCTAGTCCCCATTCGCTTTCATAATATGTAAAATAAAAGGTAGGATATTACAAAATGCCTTTGTGTTCCACAAGACAGATACAGTCATATGGCTTTGGAACAGCATAATTATTTGAATATATATTCACTGGATGAACTAATCCTTCAATCTTGGTATGATGTTCATGAATTGGTCTATGCACTGCAGGTCTAAAATAAATGTGTAAAATACTGATTAGCTGGTTAACATACTGACCTATGGGGCACAAAGGTCTCCAGAGCAGAGTTCATGTCCACTGTGTTGCCAAAGCGCCTGTATTGAGGGTCCTGAATGATCTTTAGTTGCTGTTTGCCATCAGTCTTGCTCCTGTCTGGTTTGGCTCCTGTACAGACAATCAACATCAATTAACATTATTTCATTATTTCATTCCTCTAATTTGTAATTGTAATTCCCTCCAGGAACTCACCACTTTGGAGCAAAGATCTAAACTGCTCCACCACAGGTTCCACTTTGACTTGAAAGAACTCCCACAGTTTGATTTTGGGATACACATCCTGCCAGATGATTCCACGAATAGCCTAATGAAAAGAAAACCCTACACTTTGTCATGAAGAAAATAAGATGTTTACACCCAAAGGAGTTAAATTAAGTTTAATTTAATGCGTCCACATGCACACACTCACATGAAGGTGTTGGTGATTCTGGATAAGGGCTGGCAGACCCCTGTCTGTGTATTTGCCATCAGCTATATCACAGGTGAGGTGCCACAGGGCTCGGTCCAGCACCCAGGCGGGCTTCAGGTGAGGAGAATTAACCAGGTTGTAACCACACTCTGGATGTTTCCTAATCCATTTGCTGTTAGCAGCTAAGCAAGACAGGAATACACAATGATGACTAATAAAGATACAGAATTGTTATACAGAATGCTTTCAAGATTAAATTGGCATCACAGGAACAGAGATGATTTGGTAATTGTAATTCTGATTTGGTGACTTCGAAAAAGTCACCAACATTTTTTTATATTCGTTTAATGTTCTAACATTTTATTTTTTAAAATCCTAAAACTTTATTTTTTAATTTAAAGTAGATTTTAAGTCCCAGATTTTCAATGCTGTCTCAGACATTTGGACCCCACTGTATACAACCTACATACAGTAAATGCACATACACTACACCCAGTGTGTGGCATGTACACACAGCTCCAGATAAGGTATCATACATTCACTGACCTTTAGCTGTGCTGGGCTCTGCCAGGAATGATGAACTATGAACTTTTGTTTTCTATGAACCTTGACTAAACCGCTTCCATGCACAGCAGAAAATAATTACAGAAAAAGTAACTTGAGCTGTGTACAAAGCTGTGGCCCCTTCTAATATACAGTGCACTATTTCAGGTTCAACCATTTTGCTGTAGGAACCATAGTGGGGAAGCTCTAGTGCACTTAAGCAATCCCATAATGCACTGCAGTAGGAAGTGTATGCAATAATGCATTGTGAGATATTACCCACATTGCATTGTTACACAATATTTACAAGGTCGCAATTCACTTACTGCTTTCTCAGGTAGAAGACTATATGTCATCCACTGGTGAATAGTGGTGAATAGTAAATCTCCACATTAGTTTTCACTAAACAACCACAGTCAGTAAGTGTGCTTGAATGTTCATCTTTGGTATTCTGCTCACATAGTGAGTCTCAGTAATAGCCCCACAGAACAGCTGAACTGCAGCACAACACCATATCAGACAGCGCAAGTGTTTCACTAACAGCTCCTGTCCTCTAAATAATCTATTTTTAGATATATGAAGTCAATGCAAAGACTTCTGGTGTGGGCTTGTACAAGAGATTACAGTAAATCACACTGGAACTGCGGCTTTTCCACAGGAATAAGAGAGATCTGAATGCTATGCATGCATGAAGCAGTATATCTATATGCATATATATATATACATACACATATTTATATATAGACATATTGAAGTATGTATAGATAATCTGACCTTAAAAAAGACCCTACGTCTTTTATGTTCACTTACTTGACTGCAAAGTTTGGCTGGTTTTGAAAAGTAATGATACTTGTAGTGAGTATTACTGAGTGTTATTAAAATGTGTGTTTCTGTGTGGTTTCTTTTAAGCAATAAATCCGTAACCCACAACACAGAACAGGTGCAATTACCCTATTAAAAATAAGCACAATGCAGCAAATACAACACTTGTGCACACACAGAACTCCACACACCCGTATGATTATAAACCACATCAGTGATGCACAGCATGTTCCACTCATTCTTCATCTTCTCCACCAGGTTGCCAACGTCTGTCCAGGTGTAAGTTTGTCCAGGAGGGGAGAAGTCTGGGTTGAGCTCCAGCTGATCAGCCAGAGAGTAACAGGATCGAGACTCACCCAACGTCTGCAGTGGCGTGAAGTGAATCATATTATATCCTAAAAAAATGCAAATCTGATTACAGAGTTACCTTTATAAGATTTTCCAATTTATTACATCATATTTTTAAAGCTACAGAAACATGATGCATAGCCAACTGTTAACCACTCTGGCCTGAAGTGTAAGAGCATATGAGACATTATTCAGACAGTCTGAAGAATTATGGATCAACATACATGCTCTGAATAAGAGAACTGAACAAAAATGTAGAAATGTTCAGAGTCTTTCAGAGAACCGATGCTTTAGTCTGTTTACTGGCTTGGACTGGTGAGTTTGCCATTAAGGTTGATATTGATTGGCCATGTAATCAAACAGACCCATAGAGAAGATAAGACAAGTTCAAAGGCAGACAAGGCTCAAATAGAGAAATGCAAATAACGCAGTGTTCTGCACAAGAACATTGTTCAGTGCAACGTATACCAATTTAAGTCAAGTCAAGTCAACTTTTTTTAGTTAGCGCTTTTTACAAATTATCATTGTTTCAAAGCAGCTTTACATGTATGATATCTTTAAACAAACATTCAGCTGCAGTCTTGCTTTCTTTTTCTTTAAAGATCCTCTTAACATGAAAAACACACTAGATGTTTACTTGCCTGCCTCTTTGGCAACTCTGAGTCTGTCCAGCCACTCATCCAGTGGCCCAAGACATTTGGACAAGTATGTCTGGATACTGATGCAGTCAAGTGGCAAAACATGGTTGTCTGCCCCAACCCGGAGTACTGGATCCACCACTATATATCCACCACCAGACTTCTCCTGATCTCTGATGGAAGATCAGGAAATGATTTTGCAATTCTATGACCAACAAATTCCCTAATCTACCGAGATTGTCAATATTGAAACAGTATATTTGACAGAGCATATACTAAAACCTTCTATACAGCCTAACTCACCCATGGCCAAAGTAATACTGGTATGAGCCAGAAATCTTGAGGTCAAGGGTGCAGAACTTGTCAGAATCATCCTCTCTTCCAGTAGGGTTAATCCACTGTAAGGCGCGGAATTTGTGGCGATCAAAGCGTTCCCCCTCCGCAGGGTAGTTAGTGTGAACGTGCACATGTTTCCCCTGCAGAGTGGGGCCCAGGCGAAACTGGAGCTCAAACCCTAAGTGGAAACACAAGACCAACTAGAAAACACTGATTTTGCTGTTTGTTAGACACATTAAATGATACGTAACCCTTTTTTGTTCCCCTTACAAATACATTACTGCGGTGCTACCGCGGTACAGTAATGGTATCATATAGCAATACCTTGGAATTTTGACGTATATTACATCGTGTGATTAAAGCATATTCCATGCACTGTTATACGCAAGTTATTTTTCCCCAATCTTAGCGTTGTTATATTTGACTCGGGGCTTGCAAAATCGCTAGCCCGACGTCCCTGGGCTATTGTGTCATTCAGTCAGGCTACCAAAATGTATTTCCGCCCTGCCCATCGGGCTATCTTATAAGGGGGAAAATAAATTGCACTGCTTTTGCATTCTCTCACAAATTTGATCAGGTAATTATGTTCGTAATTATATTCAAAATCTGACACAGACTGAATTATGTTCTATATTGTTGGGCTACTTAAATTCATTTCGGGCTACCAAAATCTGAAGAGTGCCTGTCCGAAGGGCTACCAGGGATTTTGAAATTTTGCGAGCCCTGAAACTTGTATAAAATATGTTAACCAAAACACTTTTTAAAGTGATCTGGATTTTTGATCTGAAGTAATACAGTAACTATATTCCACTATTATGATAGTATTCACTACGATGTCTAATAATAAGGATGTATTTGAAATTGAACGTGTACAGTTATGACTACAAATGACTACAAATTAAGGTTTATTAGCATAATTAACAATAAAGTTAAGCTCTGCATCTGTACCACCAGGGCTTGTTGGCATTTGAACATTATTAAGGTCTCTACTTTTCTTGTTGGATGCCTCCATGATACATGGATTCAATTTCTCCAATGGAAACAGTCATAACTAATCTTACAGTGTAGTCAACACAATGCCAAAACTCTTCTGCCGTCTCTGCTGTTTATTAGTGAATGAATGAATAGGTATTGACTTCAGAGAACATCTATAAATAACAACAAACGTTTCGCACGTATCATACTTGTCATTCCCGTTATCAAAGCAAACAACGCGATCATACTACAGAACAATAAACATGGGCTGAAACTTGCCTTGGTCCAGACGGAAGAGGGTCCTGTCAAGTTTCTCCATGTCGTTGAGGACCATCACTCTTATTTGTTTACTGTGTGTCATGTTTGCCCTTCTTAGCGCGTCCTTAACATACAGGAAACGTTCAGCAGGAATTCAACAGGACCCCCTTCGCTGAAAGGGAACCAAAAGACATGCAGATCTTGAGAGTGGATTCCATCAGATGACATTTATAAGTGCACTTAACAGAACTCCAGCTATGTACCGATCAAGATGAGAAATTGCACAATTGTTTCCTTCGAGAAATTATTGCAACATTTTATAAATTATTGCAACATTACCATTGAACTGCACACAGGAACCATTTAACCTGACGGCTACCCAAATTGTAAGAGATCTCTAAAAGAAAGTAAGGAATATACCTCCAAATCTCAAGATTTGTATCCGCACAGTATCTACTCAATGCACCATCACCATCCCAGATAGTTTGTCGTCATCAGTATTTAAAGTAAGTAAGCAAAGCCAAACAGTATCCTCTAACCCAGAGTGGTCGAGGTTAAGTATCAAGCTGATAAAGGCCAAGCAAGTCTATATTAATCAGGGCAACAGTAACATTTGCCAAGGCAACACACATTAATATGCATTAGATAACTGATTGACAGTCGTCTTCTTATGGTGACACCGTCAACAGTACGAATTGCATAATGCACGACAGTCTGCAGTCAGAATTAACGTAAACATTTTACGAAACATCATCTACGAAAATGATACATCGTTAATGAGCATCAGGGTTAAATGACACACCAGTGTATTTTCTTGATCTTGGCTTAAGGACGTTCCAGTTGCTGGTGAAGGAGGCGTGTACTGTATGCGGTAAAGCTCCACTTCCCGTTACCGTAACGACTCTAATATAAGATACTTTGTTTATTGAACTGGATGTTTTACTTTATGTGCTTATGCTAAATGTTTGAATACAGGACCGTCATCGTATACAAAATCGTATACGACTCAAGTATTTGCCTCGAGTTCACATGTTATAGAATCGAGTGAATACATTAATAGATGGATAGATAGTGACTTTATACATAAACATACAAACAATCCGTTGTTATGCTTCAGATTTTGTCTCCATCTTGTGGCAGAATTTTGAAACGTGACATAACCCCTCCCATTTTGTTTTTAATATTCAGATCAAACTATAAAACTATTACCAGCCGAAAGTACCTGAGCAGACAGGTACCAGGTAAGAGCAGCGTTGACTTTTGAAGCTCTAAAGCTTTTAGATTACCTTTATATTATTTTCATTCTGTTATCCTCTGCCTTGGTGTATTATAGTATACAACTAAATGCATTACAAAATAAATACATTTTTTTCTGTCGAAGAATATACGTTCTTCTAGTTTTACGTAATAGATGTAATAATATTTACTTCATCCAGGGGACCGTGGAGGTCCAGGAATCTGAATCCTCCATTGTACCACATTCAAATCTCAGGACAGTTTTCATTGTATTGAGGACAATATTAAACCATTTAAACGCTTAGTTTCATGGGCTGATAGCTGATGCAAATGAAAATGAACCTCATTAAGATGACGAAAAGCCCTTTGCAATATAAGGGTGTGAAGATGTCTGAACTCGGAATGTAATCTAATGCCTAATTAAATGTATAACATGTAACATCCAGACCAATGGCTATAATTTTACTAATCTCTGGATATATCCACAGAAGAGGATCATCTTGTCTGTACTGAAGATGGGCAGGGGCTGCTTTGGCAAACCTGTCATGCACATTAAGAAATGACTAGCTGTCAATTTTTAAGTTTCGAACAAAGGTAGCGGTAGAGAGGAAAAAGTTACGAATTGCAGCTTTCAAAGACTAGCTCACAAAAAAAGAAAAATCTTTCATCATTAAATTATCGTGTCAAAACCACATGATTTTTTTTATCAATGAGTTTATATGATACGATATGAGAGTGGATAAATGACATACTTTCTTTTTAGGTGAAATATTTCTGAAAATCACAATTTTTATATTGTGCATTAAGAATTGGCATGAGATATCTGATTCATATGTCCTTCAAGATTTTGTATTGGTCTGCATTAGGGAGATGATGATGCATACATATGTGTAAATAATGGAGGTCATGTAAGTGTGGATGCAGCATACACAATGAACACCTGAGAGAACACCTGCAATGCTGATCTTGTGTCAGTTTTCAGTGTTTGGTCATGCAACCCAACTGACATCATATTGGCAGTTACATGCTATTGAAAGAGAACGCCAGTGTCACAACCTCAATTTAAAATCATAAAAACTTTAAAGTCCCAAAAGTGGTGATTGGTTTATTAACATGAGGACACCATGACCTCTCAGAAAGTCTATACATTTTTATAGACTTGTCATTTATGTCAGTAATGTAATCAGCATGGTTCTCATTTCCCCCCCGCAGGGGTAATTCAGTGCCATTTCCACCCTTCAGGACCCGGTTCACTTCAGTTTTAATCACAGTTATTATCTGTTCATTGCACAATATATTCTGGGCTGCAGAATATGGTGAGCTGAAGCTAGATTAAATGATACTTCAAAAACATGGAAATTCAGTCATCATTTACTTACCCCCTTGTTGAGCACAAAAGGCAAAAGTTAGGGTCACCATTCACTTTCATTGTATGTTTGTTTGTATACAATGAGATTGAATGAGATCTGTGACTCAAAATGTCAGTTCCTTACATTGAAGGTAGTAAGTCATATGGATCTGAAACAACAAAGTGAGTAAATGATGGTAAAATTTTCATTTTTGAATGAACTTTTTCTTCAAGTATACCTAATTGTTTTTGTTTTGTTTTTCAGTATGTATGTAAAATGAGGTTTGGCTCTTTTCTTTTAACTGTCAATTGTCTTTCCGGTTGTAATTATAGAATGTCCTTCAGAGCTTTCCAAATGAACTATCTCCCTCATTCTTGGAAACTGTTTTTATTTGGCAAATGATCATGTGCTACATCCAATACAGTGCTGCGCATAACTTTTAAATGTTTAAACTTTAATGATCTCTGTTCAGTACAGTGTGTTGCTGCTTTGCCCGTGTTAGTCCATAGACCCAGAATTCTTACCTTAGTGATTAACAAGTAATGACCTGGACAATCTCCTTTCCTGTCGTTTATATTTATTTTACGACAGAAGTAAAAGGTCACCGGGTGCACAGGGAATGAAACGGCTACAGCTAGCTTACTATGGTTTAACGGAAGTCTAAAGTAAACTTTTACAAGGAAACAAGCACAAGTACATTTCCTAAAAAACTTTGATCGGAAGCAGCTGGTGAGGTACTTAGGTTTACAGCTACCGCCATGGATGTTGTGTTCCCCTTGGCACTATAGCAACACCAAGATTATGGGTTTAATCCTGGGAATACAAAAAAGGATTTCTATAAATGTGAGTTGTTTTAAATTAAAGTGACTGACAAATATGTAGTTTTGTTGTTATGTTTTGCCTCAGGTATGATCCCTAGGCACGGACGGCAGCCACTGATATCCACTTATTATCAGGTTATTACTGACCCTTCTGAGATACTTACAGGTTCTCGATCACCACCGCTTATGAAATTTCATGGTAAGTGTTCTGCTGTAATTCAGTTTACTGCAGCTTACTGAGAATTCCACAGTGATTTAAAGAGTGCTATAGCCTTGTATTTAAATATCAGTGGGCCTATTTAAAATGTTGTAGGTTCAAACCCAATGAATTCCTGGACAGCTTTAAAGTAATTTGCCATGTAATGAGTGTGGTATATATTGCTCTAAATAAAAGCAGGAGGTAAATGACAAATTGTTACTTAGATTAGCTTTTTAGCATCATACACTATGAATATGGTTAATTTCGAAAATCATATCCTATCATAATATAATGTCAACAACAACTGCCTCTGGAAATGTAGGAGCACTTATGCTGATTAGCTGTATGCTAGCAGGAAGTCCTGGAACATTAATGGCCAGCTTTTTTAAACCTGATTGGCCAGAACAAACACTATTTGGACAAAAAAATATGGTTTCCAAAATATGTATCCAAATGAGAATGTATCCAAAATATGTTGAAATTTACATTT
>JAZGTI010007059.1:0-22307 GCA_036877585.1 Botia kubotai | reverse complement strand
ATTTCACTCTCATGTTCTGTTTAGTGTCTGAGTTGCCCAAATTCCACTTAATAGACAAAAAAACTCATAGAAACTACTGTATAAAAGCTTTCTAACTTTCCTATATAAGAACTGATAATGAACAAGATTGTGGCAGTAAAACATCTCATAACTTGTGGAATATGAGCCGGTGATACTTCACTGATGGTATGTGGATGAAGACGGTGTGTTACTGTAGTGAGCGCAGTAAATGATCTGTGGTGTCTGAACATCATGTTAATATCTGTTTATCTGTTAATATCTTAGTATGTTAATATGTTTATTAATAAACCTAACACACCATCACATGTGCACAGAGATTACAACAGCTGCTGTATACCATTAAACTATCACAGCGTTCAAAACAAGCCAGACCATCATGCAGCGTGATGATAAATGTCATTAAATTTTAGTATAAATCTTTAATTAAAGTTCCTCAAACGTAAACAACAGCTAATACTCGCCTGCATCATTCTTGGGGTCCGCCATGTTTTCAAGTCTGTCAACAATAATCGACGCACTTCCGGCACAGAAAACTTCAAAATAAAAGCCGCATTTCTGCGTATAGTTCCCTGCCCATAATCATTCAAACGGTTTTAGAGAAAGCTTAAAACTTTGGTGTGTTTGATTAATCACGTCTTAAAGCGCTTATTGTATATTTTTCAGTTCATAATAAAAATATTCACTCCTAAAGATCAGTTTTAAACAGCATAAGTATTAATAATAAGTTTACTGATAACATGACATTTCCAAAATACTGATTGCGTATTTTTTGTCATTATGTATATTAACTGTGATAAAACTGTGAAATATTGTGTCATTTTTTTTCTACCACTGTAAACCATCAACAAAGATCTTCTCTTTTGTGTTTCTGGTAATTGCTGCATGCCAGCACTGTATTTATTATACACTGAGTGAATTACACATTTCGCCCAGGAATGCCATTCTTGTGTTGTCTTTGCGTCAAAAAAAGAATACTGAAAGATAAAGAATTCTGGAAACTTTATTAGTATAGTTAAAAAATATTTAAAAACGAAAATAACTTGGCCGACAATCCTTTAAAAAACTCAGACACTTATTTAAAACAAACCTTTTTATTATTATGTTCAGATCATTTGCAATGCAGTTGTATTACAGAAAACAGGATCAGTGAAAAAGAAGGAGGCTTTTATAAAGTATTGTTTAGATAAAACTGTCGACTGCTGAACCTTGTACAAAACAAATGAGCTTCGCGTTGTCTCTCAAACTACTGCAACCACGTCAGGAAACACACATTATTTGTTATATTGTGAAATTCACTATGCTGTGAGCATTTTAAATGTTTGACTCACTTTATCCTCTTTACTTATCCAAACTTCAGACAAATGAAAAATGCTAATAGAAGTCCAACACAAACCTCACAGTCAGAAACTCTTGAGTTCCTGCAGTTCAGCCACGACTCAACAGATTTACAACCCGACTGATTATTTCAGCCAGATTTCCTAATAAGGGAATTAAAATCAAGGATTTAGAACTCTCAAATCTGCACTGAGCTCTGATCCAACACTGAGCACCACAAAAACATCTGCAAGCCAGTGATGGACAGAACTGAGGTGTTTATTTTGGTCGTCAGTTTGGCACGAGTGATCATGAATTTCTATGCCAAAACAAGAGCAGGAAATAAAAACGCCAGAGATCTATATATGAGGTCTGTATATGAGGTTTGATAGTGTAAACACAGAACGCTCTTCATCAGTGTTGCATTTCATTCAACTTCATCACACTGAGCAGCAGATTCAAAGTCAACGACCCTCATTAGTGCAGCTTCTCCAGTTTGGCCTGCAGGGATTTGAAGTTGCGTATGATGTCCTGCAGCGCAGCGTTTGGACTCAGGGACAGAAGCTCCACCAGATAACCGCAGATGTTATCCAGACATGTGTTAGTAAACCTCCGTCTGACCACAGAGAGAACATGTGAGTGACTGGCAGATAACATCTCCAATCTAATACACAGAACATGTGGAGAACACGAGGGTCTCACCTGTCGTAGGTGGGCACACGGCTGGGGTCCTCCACATATCCTGAGAGCAGAACATGGATGCACTCCACCAGATGAAGAGGTTTCTTCAAGCGCTGCCAACAGGGGTCCTACAACACACACACACACACACACACACACGTATAACACAACTGGTGTATTAGAAGTGCACTACATGCTGAAAACAAGTGTTAATGAACACCATGAGTGTTTTTAAAATGATTTAAGGACTCATGTCATTAATGTGCTGATCAAAACTGAACATTCTGTGTCACGTTTATAGTTCAAATACTCGTGCCTAACAGAGCTGGATGAAAAACAAAGTAACGTCTCAAAAGTTTATTGAAGAGATTTATAAAAACTCTGTTGGCACAAATCCACTCTGATTCTGAGTGTTCCAGCAGGTACAGAGCAATGATGACTGGTGGTGTTCTCATACCCGTGTTTTAAAGAGCTGATCGTACACCTCAAGCAGTCGAGGGAGCTGAACTCCGATCTCCTGCATGGTGAAGGTCACGAAACCCACGTCCCAGTTTAACCTGCACACTGTCTGTTCCAGAAACTTCACCAGAAAATCTGACAGAAAGACATTTTAAAATACCACCACGTTTTGTGTTTCATATCAGACTTGTAACAAATAAAACAAGTGCTTGAAAATAAATTAGCATCTTTTGTCAATATACAGGAAAAAAAAATTATGAAATTATTGATAAAAATCACAGGTAGATAAAAGGGAGTGAGGTGAGAGTCGTGTCACAGCAGGCCTCACGCTCACCAGAGAAACAATTACACACTTGAGAGGGTAAAACAGTTGACTTCAGAGACAGAAATCTGAGGGAAATTGTACCTAATGGAAAGTATCGCGGTGTTCCAGCGTACAGTTTTCCCAGAAACACGAGCTTTAGACTCAGAGCCCTCATCTGATCCGCTGGACTCATGGCAACACTGTCACTCAACTCTAAAACACAAGACAGCCAATCAGACGCGAGGATCTGTGTGCAGTGGTACGAGCGTACGACAGCTTACTACCTTTCTCAACGATCTCCTGCCACAGCGAGTGCACCAGAATGGGGTCTGAATGTCCAGCGCAGTGAATTATAGCCAGTTTACATTCAGACAGACGGAAATGGTCAGCAAACTCTCCATACAGCTGCACAGCAGAAAAAAACCTTTACTGGATGAGCTGCATTATAAAGGTGTCATACACTGAAGAATCAATTTTCCTTCATCTTTTAACACCAGAGGGCATTATAAGTAACTGTGAGAGGTCTGATGTTCTGCAGCACCTTTGTGATGTCCATGAGCTCGGAGTCGAGCTGTGTGATGGCTCCCTGCACTGAGGGATGCTGGGAATACTGTCTGCGCAGAGTCTCCTGGATCTGCACCTGAATGCGCACCACCTGCGGGACACACGCTACATTACAACACTCAGTCAGTCAGTGTAACTGAAGTGTGGAGGTGGTGTGTACGTACCTCCATCTTCTCCTCCAGTTCATGCAGGAACTCGCCGTCAGCTCCCAGTGAGGATGTGCAGGACGAGCTCTTGGCAGAGAGGATAGCTCTGGAGATGTACTCCAACCGCTGCTGCAGAGAGATCTCTGTACTGCACACACACACACACACACACACACATATATCAGACAGACAGCAGGAGTTTTCTGGCTCAGTTTTAGTGTACATGTGACCTCGCATTAGGAACTTCAGAGTAGCTAACAGGAGCATCTGATTGGTCAGTGATGTCATCTACCTCGGCATGTCGGCCAATCGCGCCAGCACATGTGCTGCTTTGCTGAAATTCCTGTTCTTCTCATAGTATCTCCACAGAAGGTCCATGTTACGCACTTTACTCTGATCCTGCTTGATCATGTGCATCAGATGATCCTCCAGATAAGGTGAATTCACCTGGACCAGAGGAGCAGAAAGAACTCAACACATACCGCCACAGTAACCAGACAGTTCAGGGAAATTCACTACAGAAACCTCCATGTTGTTGGTACCTCCAGGAGTTTGTCTGCAAGGTCGGCCTGAATGAGCCAGTTATAGAGCGCGATGTGGAAGAGCTCATCCTGAGAGCTCTGAGCGAGACCCAGCATCTGCTCAAACTGCAGATCAAACAGGAGACCCATATCAAACATCATCCACAAGCTATAAGTCTAGAACACAAAGCTCACAGCAGGTAGAACGTCACCCACGTGGGCGGCCGCATCCTCGTTGCTCAGCATGTTGGGGTCAGAGGTCATGACGGGGGGGCCAGGTTGTTTGGGGACGCTGGGTGACTGAGGGGCAGCTTTACTCTGATTCACCAGCTCCTGCATGGTGTCCGTGATGCATTTGTAACAGGACAGCCTGGACACATGAAGAACAATCGGTTCAACATTCACTCTGAAACTCCTCTCTCTAAATGCACACAGCGGGTTTATCTGACCTCTCCTGGAAGGCCTGCTGGCCGCCGATGTCCTCCTCCGGCTCTCCATTCCTGTAGAAATGGGGTCCCAGTTTCTGAGGGTCCTTCTTATCAGCGGCTGTGAGACACAGCTCAACGACTCCCTCATAGAAGCGCACTGAGCAGCACAGAGGACAAGATTGTGTTACATGAGACTGACAGTGGCTGAACTGTACATACAGGTCACATGACTCAGAGACACTCACCCTGTCTGTACTGAGAGCAGACGAGCGGCAGGTCCGTGTGAGAGCTGATCTGCTGGTACAGACGCAGAGACTCTCTCAGTGTTCTCTCTCTCTCTGACTTATTCTGGATCTGTCTGCAGCCCTGCAGCAGCTCATTGGCCTGTCAGGAGGGAGAGAGAGAGAGAGAGAGAGAGAGAGAGAGAGAGATGTGAAGTGGTATAAAGGTTATGTGATGTCTCTGCACACGTGTATCTCTACAGTATGTGTGTGTGTGTGTTGTGAGATGATGAGGTACTTTAGAGCAGGTGCAGTCATCACTGCTGTACAGTAGAGGGCAGATGTCTCTCAGATGACTGCTGACTGAATCTACAGACGCGCTGTCTTTGATGTAAACATTAATGAGAGCCGTGATCAGAGCGCCAGTCAGCTCACGTCCAGAAACCAGCACATCCTTAAAACTCACAACCCTGATCTGATCCTGGAACTCCTGTCAGGGGACGACAACACTTCTGTTCTCAAACACTCACAATCAACAAAAACAACGTAGTTCAGGTTAACTGTTTATATGCATTCCATCACAGAATGTGAGGGAGTAAGACAGAACTCACTTTGGGCATCTCAGAGATGATGAGGCTGAACTGATGGTCACACAGAAGTTTCCAGAGGGCCAGAGTCTGACAGGAGCGATGAACTAACTGCTGAATGGCCTGAAGAGACGCTTTCTCAAAGGCCTGCGCCTCCGCTGGGGACCAACACACACCGTCAGCATCCACACACACCACACACACACACACCTCAAACACACACAAAGCACACACAAAGCACACACAAAGCACACACAAAGCACACACAAAGCACACACAAAGCACACACACACACCACACAGACTCTTACTGTGGTATTTCCTCTGCAGCTCCTGTTGGACTTGTTGAGAACTGGCTCCATCTGGTCGCATAAATCCCAAAAGCCTTTGCTGCAGATTAACTGGTGAACTGAAACTGTCAACGTTCATTGAGTTAGAACCTCCAACACACTCACGCTTCCACAAAACACCCTGAGAGAGAACTTACCCGGCTCCACCCAGAGAAGACGGACTGAAGTGAGAGTTTTTATCCAGGAAATCCTTCAGCCCCTGAAGCTGCATCAGAACCACCTCGAGATGAGAGGAACTGACTGTGCTCTCCAGCTACAACACAAACACACGTCAGCTCCACACAGCAGCCTGAAAACTACTCTAACGAATCTTCTGTAATCTACAGAAGAACATGTCATCTCATCACAGCTGTTAGATCTGAAGTCTTCAAGCAGCTAACTGCAATATGGTTAATGAATATAAACGATCAATGAATTTACGTAACAATAAATGTACAGCAGTCAGAAACAGAACTGCAGACTGTTGGTGTGATGAAGAATTTGACTGCGTCACATATTTATCTGTAGTACGTTTATTTGATAAGCTGTCTTTCTGAATCATGACAGCCAGAATCTGAAACTCCTGCCGTGTGTTCGACTCACAATGGTGACCGTCTGATTGCCTTTGTTTATGGTGTTCTCCATCGCTAGACTCCCGTCCCAGATGTTTCTGTTTAAATGAGATGAATGAGACTTCTTCAGTCACTCATCAGTTGAGAGTATTTCCACAGTCACATCAGCTCCACTCACCCCAGTATACGAGAGAAATAAATACTGATGCCATTGTGCTTCCCAGAGAAGATGATCTCTGGACCAGAGGACACGCCCGTGATGGGTGGAGCTCCACTGAAGCTCATGGGTGTAGAGGGGGCGTAAGGGGTCGACACGTTTGGAGGAAAAACACCTGACACATAGACACAAGTGCTTTAAATATTTAAATTTGATCTTTTGTCAATTACAGCTACACACAAAAACAAGTAAAGAGAGGGGTGCTGTACCTGGGGCAGGTGTAGCTAGAAAACTGGGGTTTGGTAGGGGGCTGCCAACAGGCATTGGAGATCCTATAATGACAGAAGATTCTAGATGAGATATTAGTCAACAGAAACAAATGCAGTCATTTTCTATTGAGTAACTCCACAAGGTTAAAATGTTAAATTTGGTTAATAAGTATGTTAGAGTTTTAGTTTTAGGGTAAAATGTTTCTCACCTGGTACTGGAGAACCGAAGAGGGGCCCAACGTTACTGGGGGCCGAAACAGCAGATGAGAAACGCATCTGAGCTTCCCCACCATACCTGAACAAAACACACACAGAAAGAGACACACACACACACACACAGATACAAAGCGGACAAACACATTATCATACATACAATAAGATGACGACAGCCATTTCAATGACAATAAAGAACATACGAATGATGGAAGATGATTTAACAGATAACTGACCTGAAGAAGGCTCGCATGGCCCACACGGACACCTCTCTGTCACACGCTGCAGTGGAACACGCTAAGATGAGCGCTGTAGCACACGCCTGCTCCTCCTGTGAAGAACACACATCAACACATGAACAGCTCTCTGAATTCACACATCACACATGACGTCACTCACCCTGTGCAGCTTGAAGAACCTCTCAATGTCCTCGCTCTCTCCTCCAGAGCTGCTCACCAGCAGGTGCCGCAACTGATCCACGGGCCTGAGTTTGTGAAAGATGTGACTTCCCTGAGGAGACCAACAGAAGAACAAGAAGAATGTCAGAGGAATGCAGAAGAAACATGAGACGAGGCCGATGACGATGCGTCTGGAGGATGCTGATGGTACCTGAGCAGACAGGAGAACAAATTTCTGAGGCGGGACGTTGTGCTGTTGAACAACTAATGGAGAGTCGGTCACAGGAATGAGATCTTTATTTAGAGGAGTGATGATCTTTGATGATGCCGATTCTTCTACAGAAGACAGAGCCCAAGAGTGACCGTCCACATTCACTGTCATCTGAAACAAACAAACAGAAAAACATCCACTTGACACCTGTGAGACAAACAGACCTACAGACAGACAGCAGAGAGGAGAGTCTGACCTGAGCCTCCATCAGGGGCTTCTTAAATGGAAAGGAGTCGTGGTTTATACACCAGAGAACATCGCTGTCTTCAGTCTCAGACGCAGCCATCAGTAAAACACCTTTCTGGTAAAGAGCCTTGTGTATTTTGGCAGGTTTCTGGAGGGTGGAGGAGGCAGAGAACCCAGGGGGTAGACGCACGTGGACCAGTGTCAGCATGCTGGGATGGGCCAGAGTGTGTTTGGAGTTGGGTGGAGCAAAAGGGGCGGTGCTAAAATACAGGCGCACACCTGCACAGCACACAAAAAAACTGAGAATACACAAACAGAACAGAAACCTGTCAATAAACCAATGATGGATTTATACCAGCATGAGTGACAGCCAGCAGATGACAGTCTGACGACTCTGAGCGATCAATCACTGCGATCTGAACGATGGGTTTGAACACAGAGCGATCAATTGTCCTGCAAAAGACACACAGTCACATGACTGGTTACTGTACCAACTAAGATTTCTGTATGAGTGCATCTGTACAGAAAACAACACTGGTGAAGTTTTACCTGACGATGTTTCCTGCTGCTGAGACGACTGAGTTCTGAGACAGAGCGGCAACACGACTCATTCCCTGCCCATCAGCCCCGAGATCATACACCTGACACACACACACACACACACAAAGAGATATAAAGATCAGAGCACTACCCGAAATCATGACTATTCCAGAACACAAGAATGGTCAGATGGCTCACCTGAAGAACTCCTTTCTCTGAACGAGTGTATAAAATATTCCGGGAGTTGTCAACAGCAATTTGAACAACTGGATCTGGAAGCACAAACAAGAACATTTCAAACTTCACATAAACTGAGAACCAGCTAACACATGTAAACAAAACTCATAATCATAACCACATCACTGACAGACTGATTCATATCAACTGAACAACATGTGGATGCTAGCATGAGTTCAGCACTCAGATAAACTACAGACAGGTCACATGATAACAGCAGCATCACATCTGCAGGTGTGAGTGATCTGACCGTCCTCAGAGAAGGAGAACTGAAGCAGCGATGGAATGAGGAAAGACAAGCTGCTCTTGGAGTGGTTGATCTTCCTGCAGCGCTGACTGAACCAGCCCGCTTCTGCCTGATACGCGATCTCATACAGACAGCCGTCTCTCCCAGCCATGAAGATGCGGCCCTGCTGTGTGGAGGTGACGGCCAGCAGGTATGTGTTGTCGGTGGGGATGGAGTACAGAGGATCGGGCAGGAGCTGCATGGCCCCGGCTGTACTGTCATTCAAACCTGCTGAGTTCACAAACACAATGAGCATTAAAAACAATGATCACCACACGAAAAGCAATGCAGGACAGATGTTATGCAGTTAAACCTTCACCTGTCTGTGTCTTTGGGAAGCTCAGGCCGAGAATCACAACATCCACTGGTGTGGCCAACACCAACAGGAAGTGAATGTGAGGCTGGAAAATACCTTAACACAACAGACTCATGTCAAAACAATGTGTGCATAATAAAAGTTCAGTAAAAACTGAAGTGTTGCTAAAGACCAAAATATGATTACTACAAATCTCAAAGAGCAGCAAAATTAAAGCGATCAAAAACAGAATGTATATAAACATACAATCAAATTACAAACTATAATTAGCAAAAAACTACTGTCAGCCCCGTTTAAAGAGGGCTGAAAAACACGCTTCTGGTTAATGCACGGCTCTGTTATAAAAGTTATCACAGTGAATCCCTTAAATTTTCACCACTCGCATTTAAATTATTTGAGTGAATATGGTTAATACCTGCCGAAGGAATGGAGATACACACAGATACAAATACACACACATATACAGTAACACACTGGGTTCGTAACAAAATGAAGTTCTAGTCTTCACTCCCCAGCAGCTTCTAAGTGGTTTTACCATCAGCTACTCTAGAAGCAAACTAGAGAAAACACAACCAACCTGGTTTGGGTTTGACCAGTCCAACTGACAGTATAGTCTCACTGAGACCGTCAAAATAAGCCACATCACTCCTGAGAAAAAAGACATTCAAATGAGAGCCTGAAAACATCCCAGAAACCAACCTTTCTGGGAACCAACGTTTAACCAACATTAATTTCATCAGTACTTACCCGTCCTCATAATTCCACATAAAAATATCATTATCAATGGTGAGCCACGCTCTGGAAATCTCTGGAAAAACTCCCATCATGCAATTGCACTGCATATCTGTTCAATGCTGCTATTAAGGTATTGAACCGAAGCAGTAAGATCACAATATCATGTTCGGCGGGACTATTGAAGGTTTTCTTACAGAAAAACAGCCACTGGTAATTAGCTGTAGGATACGACCAAACTGCTCCACGAGCTCTGGGGGCAAAGGAACTCTCCGGATGGTGCTGAGTTCTGCAAGACTCGGCACACTGATCAGCCCGGAGCCCTGCAGAGGGTAATCCATATCCGACATGCCCGAGAGAGACGGCACATCTGACAAACACAGTCAAACAAGAGTTACTAACACACACACCGCTGTGCTTTAAATAAGAGACAGAGTTTAACGGGGATGGACAGCGAGTCTTACTGTGTGACGGGACATTGAGGAGCTCTGACAGGTCAGGAAAACAGCGATCCTCCTGCAGGTGTCTGTCAATCAAACGGCTGGAGCTTTCCAAAGACTCCTGAAGAACTGCAGCAGGACTGCTGGAGCCCAGACCGAACGGCATGACGTCAGCACAGCACAAACCTGCAGCAGACGTCACGTGACACGACAGCTCAAGAGTTCATGTACATATACATATAAATAAACATAAATATACACATACATCGTACATAAAGTACAAAAACCTCTCAGGTTGTGTAAGGGTGCGACCGCGTTTATTTATTAATACAACTAAACACCAATTTAAAACATTACCTACATAACCACATCAGCACGAAGACACTATAAGAGTATATACAGTAAATATAAAGCTATACAGAGAGCGCGTGTATTACTTTACCTCTAAATGTCGGCCATTCATAAACATACATAAAGATGAAACACAAACGAAACGTGTTTGAACTGAGAAGAAATAAACACGTTGGATTTAAATTCTAACGGATTGGATAACCCGGCATGTTATTTAGCTTTAGCGACGCAGCTAAACTGAACGAGAACAGAAGGTTAAGACTGACGTTCTGCTGTAAACGGGTTTATATGCGCCGAGTGTAACTCGCGGATATAATGAACTCACCTCTGAATGAAAACTAGCCGCACAAACTCACAGACGAGAGTGAAACGTGACAGAAAGTTCCTGCACTTCAGCAACTCCCGCCAAGCTCGTGTGACTGCAGCGGTGAGAGAGTGTGAAGCGCTGCACATACAACAACAGCGGCTCATTTCACAATAAAAGTCCCCAGCCGGAGAACATGACAGCGTGCTCAGCCCGTGACAACACACTGCAACTTCAGCCTCCCTAGCGTTCAGACAACATCCTACTGCAGATTTACGACACACTGATACATTCGTTTATTTGCTCTGAGCCTCTGACAGACACTTTCTTGTGATTGGCTGTGATATCATTGCTTATCTCTATTTGTGAGGCGATATAAATGTGTGTGGATTAAAACTGATGTTAATTTGTCAGGCCTGTGCTGCTGTTAAATATAGCGTCCTGTGTTGACGCCAGTCACGTGACTGACACGTATGACTGCCAACAATATTGTTTTGATGTCAGCTGTGGGAAAGTGGTGTTTTTAAGATTAAAGATAAAGGAATTGAGTGACTATTTTCATCTGTACCAGCTCCAGAGTCCCTGTATTTCCTATTGACTCGCGCTGTCCATGGTTCTGACCTGCGCAGGCAGAAGACACATAAACGCCCCGCGTGCCGACACTCACATGTGGCACGTGTGCTCTCTCACATACGTGTGCATAGCATGTATCTCCAGTCTGGTCCATGGAAGAGGGCGCGGCCGAGCCAGGACTGCTTTAGGATTGGCCTTCGTGTGACCAATCACAGCAGGATGTGCCGACATCTCTCATAAACATCGTACTAATGTACCAGAGCTTAGAACCTGAAGTCCGAAATTAAAGCATCGGTGAGAAGCTGAGCGCCAGACTGAGACATCTGTGGATGTGTGTGTTATTACGGATGGTGCGCTGGATGTGAGTGGCCACACCCTCGATGCGCAGCTCTGACTCACTGTGACACACTGAGATCTGCGCACGTCCAGCCATCAGACGAAAACAACACGACCGCACGCATCAGACATGGCTGGTGAGATCTTTTGCTTTATCTGATGTTTATCTGATGCTGCATCTGTTGTTACATCTGCGTATGTGAATGATCGCGCGTTTGTTTACAGAATCAGAGACGCGTCAGCGATTGCTGCGCAACGTGAAGAAGGAGGTGAGTGATCGTCTCTCAACATCATCATCATCACCAGCATCTCAACATCTCCATCATGAGTGTGATTATCACATTGTCATCAGATGTTGATGATGGTCAAATAGAAGCGCAATGTGACACGTGATCTCCAGAGCCATAAGACCACAATGAAACTCGAAACAGGTCTCGTCTTTGGTCGTGATCTGATGCAGGGATCGGACCGTTTCCATCACAATCATTCTGATGTTATTAAGAGCAGATCTCTGACGCATTTGAAAGACGACTATATAAACAAGGTCATTAGTTTGTCCTCTTGAATTTCTCAGATAGAAAAGCACATGAATTTACACAGAAATGAAACGACGCCACACGTGAGCGCGCTTGATTTTGCACGTTATGCTCGTGGCATCTCTGCAGGGGTCATTACAGTTAAACCAGATTCATGGTTTAATATGTGTCATGTGAGTTGCCTTCCAAGTTAACATTTGCTCTGTGGATTACATTATAAGTGTATGTCACCAGCATGTGTGTGATCAGAGCCACATCTCCCCATTCTGCTGTCATTCTCTAAATGTGCTCACACACACGTCCATCTGCACCCAGTATCAGTCCCAATGATGGAGTGAGTAAGAGTGAGTTTCATTCTGTACCTTCATGATCTGTTATGAGTCACTACTGTCTGCAGATAGAGGTGAAGGCAAACCTCTGTGTCTCTTTACCCATAATTCTCTGTGCTAGTCGGTTAAGAAGATTCTGAGATGTTGGTTTCTTTTAACCTCTTTGGACTTTCAGGTGAAACAGATCATGGAAGAGGCCGTGACCCGCAAGTTTGTGCATGAAGACAGTAGCCACATATTTTCATTCTGTGGTAAGATTTTCAGATTAAGTCACTGCAGAGTTCTGAGAGAACTTCAGTATTACCTCTGATCTTGTGTGACTGGTGTGTCAGGATGGTGAGTGGGCTGCTGAAAGGACTAACTAATTGCTCCAGTTATCTGGGTGGCGTTGATTAGTCTGACTGATGGCACACACTCAGATCTCTGTCCACCGAACAGTCTGTTCATGACAGTGACAGCTCACATCAGATTCTGATGTTTAATGATCAGGCAGATAAACATACTGTAAATATGAGTAACTCATGAGTAACTCAGCTGAGAGAATTCACTGAGGATTTGTGAGCCAGAACGAACAGTCACTGTGTGTGTTTGTTGTACTTACGCAGGTGTCGTGGAAGCGTGTGTCCTCCATGGACTCAAGCGCAGAGCTGCAGGATTCCTGCGCAGTAACAAACTCGCTGCTCTCTTCATGAAGGTGGAGAAGATGTTTCCTCCTGCTGAAGAACTGTGCAGGAAGGTCCAGGAGCTGGAGCAGATCATTGAGAACAAGTGAGAAACCCTGCAGTGTCAACATGACATTTACATCAGAAATATTCATGAGAACATGTACAGATGAAAAGCAAAGCAATTTCAGATTATGATAGTAAAACTGAGAGACAAACATTTGTTATTTTTGGAATCACTCTGTAAGACGGTTTGTTCTCTTTGCTTCTCAACCTGATTTTAACTTTCACTCAAAATGATTTTCATTTTCACAGCACAAGACAAAACCAGGGTCACATGAGTCAGGACAGCATGAGAAAACAGCCCAACCTGTCGCCTCTGGCCATCAAACACCTGTGGATCCGCACGGCCCTCACAGAGAAACTGCTGGATAAAATCATCCATTACCTGGTGGAGAACAGCAGGTGAAGAGTTATTAGTTCTGAAGTAAAAATGTGGTTAATAATCAAATATAATTGATTATAAGTGTCTGTTTACTGCAATCTATGTAACATACACTGTATTCTGTATGCTGTTTGTCATTTTTACATTTAATAAATCATTTTGTTTTTTGTGTGCATTGCATTGTGGGATACAGTGATTCATGCAGTGTGCTTTGTTGAATACTTCACACAGTATGCATACTGTAGAACCTGCACTTCCAGTGAGGCAGTACACTATTCAAAACATATTCAGTTGTGTGACACTGAGGTGCTTTTATTTTGAATTCCAGCAAATTCTATGAGAGAGAGGCTCTGTTGAGAGATCCAGTCGATGGTCCGATCCTCGCATCTTTGCTCGGTATCAGCTTTCTTATTTTGAATGAAATGTTTATTTCTCTATAGTGGGCATGTTGAAGGAGAAATCAATGTGAATCTGAATTCTCTCTCCAGTATTGAAGTCTTTTATATTGTGTCTTTCAGTCGGCCCGTGTGCTCTGGAATACACAAAAGCAAAGACAGCCAATCACTTCTGGACGGACCCGTCAGCTGATGAGCTGGTACAGAGACATCGCATTCACAGCGGCCACTGTCGACAGGACTCGCCCACCAAACGCCCGGCACTCGTAAGACACATCTGCAGTCAGTTCAAACTTAACACTTAAGAAAATCTGTCAAAAACAATAAGAACAAGTTTTTGTTTACTCTCCATATATGTTTCCCTTGGGAAAAAGATTCCAGATATCTCATATGTGTCTCCTCTTGAGTTTTTAGGAGCAATCTCAGCAATGTCTCACATTAAAAGAAATCCCAAAGTCAAACATTTCTCATCAAACTCAATAAATGATCTTCATTCATTTTCTAGCTCTACAGTTTGACTGTATATCAGCTAATGACTCGCTCGTGTCTCAGTTGTATTTCTGCTAATGAGTTTGAAGAGAAACATTCAAGATACTTGAATGAGAAGCAGTGATTTCTGTGGTTTCTCTTGTTCTGTAGATCCAGAAGAGGCAGTCGAGCGGCAGTATGGATGACAGACCATCTCTTTGGGCCCGGGATTATGTGGAATCTCTTCATCAGAATTCCAGAGCAACACTGCTGTTTGGGAAAAACAATGTCCTGGTGCAGCCGGTATGTCAGCTGAGCATCAGTACTGTATTCTGGTATGATATATGACACTGTAAATCAAGAACAGCAGTAAATCATGTGTGTTCTCAGACGGATGACATGGAGTCAATCCCAGGATACCTCTCACTTCACCAGACCGCAGATCTCATGACTCTGAAGTGGACTCCAAACCAGCTGATGAACGGGAACATGGGCGAGTTTGATTATGAGAAAAGGTGACGTTTGCCGCCGTTTGTTTTCAGAGGTTTCTGGATTCATGAAGCAGCGCTGATCTCTTGAATTTCTCCACAGTGTGTATTGGGATTTCGCCATGACGATTCGTCTAGAGGAGATTGTGTATTTACACTGTCATCAGCAAGGTAAACGTTGTGTTCTCTGTAGGTTCTATAGGTCCTCTGACGTCACATGATGTTTTGTGCTCTCAGATCTCACTCATCATTGTTCATTCAGTGTCAGATTGAAGAACATGTCCTGAACTGCTATATTTTTCCATGTATCAGAGGTACAGTAATGGGTTTGATCTTGTGTGCAGTGGACAGTGGTGGAACGGTGGTTCTGGTGAGTCAGGATGGGATACAAAGACCTCCATTCCGGTTTCCAAAAGGAGGTCATCTTCTGCAGTTCCTGACGTGTCTGGAGACGGGCCTGCTGCCTCATGGCCAGTTAGATCCTCCTCTGTGGTCTCAGAGGGGAAAGGTCAGCTGTGAAGGTCAGGAGGTCAAGCACTCTGAGCACTAAAACTTCAGGTTTCTCACACACGTTTGTTTGTGTTTCAGGGAAAGGTTTTCCCAAAACTGCGCAAGAGAAGCCCGCACGGATCCTGCGAGTCCTTCTCCGACAAAGATGAAGACGAAGCCACTGATTATGTTTTTCGGATTATATATCCAGGAAGTCAGGAGTTTGGTATGTTAATGAGATCATCCACAGTTCAAAACACCTGGAGAAAGAGGGACAGAGACAAACACACCTTTAAATCTCCTTTTATTCAGTTGTATAAGCTGTGTGTGTCTGCAGGACTCTGTTAGTGATGGACGTTCTCTCATTGTTACAGCTGGACCCGAGCTCATCGATCAGAGCGTGAACATGTGGCAGCCGACGGGCAGGAAGTCATCCTGCTCTTCCTGCTCTCAGAACGGCTCATCTGATGGAGGCCCTCCCAACGGATGCAACCACGACAGGCCAGTGTGACGTCACATGACCTGCTGGATGCTTTTAAAACCAAAAATTACATTCAGTGCAACAAATACTGCAGTAATGCATGTTTACCTCACCGAATTGAAATGTTGTATCTTGTGTGTGTGTTGTGCATGTGTGTGTGGGTTGATTGTGTGTGTGTGTGTGTGTTGTATATATGTGTGTGTGTTGTATACAGGGCTCCACTGAAGTTACTCTGTGAGACCATGAAACATCAGATCATTTCTCGGGCTTTCTACGGCTGTATGTATCACATGACTTTCACATGAGCCTGCAGAGCACTTTAGAAAACTGTCTCTGCAGCTCTTCCTCTTAATGTGTGTGTGTGTGTTTAAGGGCTGGCGTACTGTCGTCACTTGTCCACTGTCCGCACACATCTGTCTGCTCTGGTGAACCCCACCATCATTGAGCCTGATATCCCCTATGATGCTAAAGGTGGTCTCTCGGTGGAGGTGTGGAACACATTTCTCCAGGACAGCACTGTATGTGTAAACATCTAAACATCTCTTTGTTCTTCTTAACATGCTGAAATGCTCCACAGCCTCAGAAATCAGCAGTTTATTCTCTCTCGGCAGGCTTATGAGGAAGAAGAACTGCTGAGGCTGGTTTACTACGGTGGGGTTGAACCTTCTCTGCGTAAGGAGGTCTGGCCCTTCCTGTTAGGACACTACCACTTCACCATGACCCCTGGAGAAAGACAGGAGGTCAGCTGCGACCACTCTGCAGCTGTTCCAAATTTAACTTATGCGCAAAATTGAAATATAAACTATTTGTAAATAAAACATAGTTTCTATCCAGTGAGACACCACAATGACAGAAGAACTTCTGAGACAAACGTGTTGTTCTGTCTGCAGGTGGATGAGCAGGTTCGAGCCTGTTACGAGCAGACCATGAGCGAGTGGTTGGGGTGTGAGGCCATCGTGAGGCAGCGTGAGAAGGAGCAGCATGCAGCCGCTCTGGCTAAATGTGCGTCAGGTGCGAGTGTGGAGCACAGCTCACGTCAGGACTCCTCCATCAGCACTGATGTAAGTATTTACACTCACTGTCACACACACGACCCATATCAGATCTGAATCCATGATGTGCGTCTGCTTCTCTCTGCAGTCGACTCACAGCAGCAGCAGCAGCTCAGAGAAACAGAGTCATGTGTGTTCTCACAGCGACTCCAACAGCAGCGCTCAGGTGAGCCGATATTGAGCTGCACGGTTCAGAAGTGCATGTTGTTCTGATGATCATGTTTTTATAATCAAAAGTTAAATGTGTTGAGAAACTGCTGCCTGCAAACTGTGAAACTGACACAATTTCACACGTGTGTCTGTTTGGTCTCTTCACAGGTATTTGGCTCTGTTGATGAGGTGGACCCCATCGAATCTGAACCCAAACCAAAAGAAGAGAAGCCGCAGCCCAAGATCCCAAACGGAGCGCTTCCAAACTGCACCAGTTCCCCAGACTCCGGCCATCCATCCTCTCGTAACTTTTCTGTTACCTCCGGGCTCTCTGACTGCTCCCCCAGCACAGAGGAGACATCTGCACAAGAGTCCGGTCTCAAAACCACAACTCCAGAACCACTAGCAGCAAACTCAGAGGTTCAGACGGACATCCCCTCCAGTTCTGACCCGAATGACGGGTCCAAAGAGAAGCTGAAAGAAAACAGCTTGACTGCTCAAGACAAAACAATGGAGGATGCAAAGAACATCAGCTCACAAGATAAGCTGCTAAAACCACAAGAAAGTGACAAACCTGAAACATCAGAGATTGAAGAAACATGTAGAGCTGAAACTCATCAGTCAGAAAGTGACAGTGTGGAAAACACCCTGACACCTGAAATAAAGCCGCTGTCTGAGGACAGTGAAGCTGTGTGTGATCATCAGACAGCAGAAGATGCCACAGAAGAGCTGAAAGAATCTTCACGTTCAGAGGAGATCAAGCCTGAAGAGAAAACTGAGGTTGAGGAGACCTCACAGTCTGTAGAACACACAACATCAGAGTCTGAAGAGAAAACTGAGGTTGAGGAGACCTCACAGTCTGTAGAACACACAACATCAGAGTCTGAAGAGAAAACTGATTTCAAAGAAAACAAAGACACAGACTCCAAATTCACCGATCCGAAAGTGACCAAAACAGAGTCTTCATCTGAAGATACCAAAATCTCTCAGATAGACAAACCTGAAGCTTTAGGAGAACACAGAACCTCCAGCCTAGAGATCAGAGACCCCCAGCTGGAGATTTCTGACCTGTCATCACAAGATGAATCCCAGAAAGAGTTAAAGACATACAACATGACCACACCACACACGATCAGCTGGAATTCTGAACACAGTCACGCCAAATCAATAATCAAACAGTTAACTGAATCTGAGTCTGAAAGTTGCGCTCCCATCACCTCACTGTCGAAACGATCTCCAGATATGTCCGACGACTCCCCATCTGCATTAGAGATGGAGGAGATCGCTTCCTCTGTGGTCTTCATGTCTCCTCTCACCCTCAGCCGTCCTGAGAAGTCAGCGATGGGAACGCCGGCTCTGGAGCTGTGCATGGAACCGGGTGTGAACACGAGCCCTGAGGGAACTGAATCTGCCCTCTCTGAAGAGGAACCTGAGATGGAGAACATCTTCCCCAAACCAGACTCTCTGGCAGTGTCCGGGGAACTCAAGAACGACGTGACATCTCCAGTGTCATCTATTGGGACCACATACTCTGTAAGTCACTGTAGAGACAATCTCACTGTTACACTGAGAGATCTAGAGAAACACAGCACACATGTGTATCTGACTGATCATCTCCACAGCAGTTTAGAGCAGAAACCTCATCATCATCATCATGAACGTTTCGTTCATACACAAGTGCATAAAACTTTTGTTCTTGTCCTCACCGTGTGCAGCAAGAGCTGGTGGATCTGTACACGCTGAATCTGCACCGCATTGATAAAGACGTGCAGCGCTGCGACAGAAACTTCTGGTATTTCACACCAGCCAACCTAGAGAAACTGCGAAACATCATGTGCAGGTAAATGAGAAGCTTGTGTTGGTTATATCACAGATGTTTTCTAGAGAAACAGATCTGCAGCGTTACATGAGCGTTGTGTATTTTGTTCTGGAAGTTACGTCTGGCAACATCTTGATATCGGATACGTCCAGGGAATGTGTGATCTCCTCGCACCTCTGCTGGTAATCCTGGATGATGGTACTGTACTCTCAGCTTTACCTTGTTTTTACCCCACTAACCCTGCTGTGCTCTGATTGGTTATAAAAACAGTTGCTGTAATCTGATTGGATGAGGCAGGTTTGCCTGTATGACACGTCAGTGACTGCACATCAGTTGTGTGTTAATAATGTTCAGTGAGGGATTCACTCTCTCTTCTGTTGTCAGAGGCCAAAGCTTTCAGCTGCTTCACTGAACTCATGAAGAGAATGACCCAGAACTTTCCTCATGGAGGAGCCATGGACACACACTTCGCCAACATGCGCTCGCTCATACAGGTCTGAACACACACACACACACACACACCCTCTGTCACACACACACACTCACTGCTGTTGTGTCTGTGTGTCTCTTCAGATTCTGGACTCTGAGCTGTTTGAGCTCATGCAGCAGAATGGAGATTACACACACTTCTACTTCTGCTATCGCTGGTTCCTGCTGGACTTCAAGAGAGGTGAGACACATCCGTCTCTTGTGTTGAGTTTCATGTTGAACTTTTAGGTCATTCTGAGGTAGTTTAACATGATGAAAGATCTAATTAGTTCGTTTGTCATCTGATTCAATGATATGACCTCAAACTTCCATCATTTGAAACTTCAGATCTTGAGGCTGTTAAAGAAGCTGTGATATTACGTCATGAAGCATAAGGGATCAGACAATAAAACTCATATCTGATCTAAAGATTACAGTAGAGATATCACAGAGTGCTCACAAGTTCAGAGTTTAGACTTGTTCTTCCGTGGTTCTCTTATGTTCTTCTGTGGTTCTCTTATGTTCTTCTGTGGTTCTCTAATGTTCTTCTGTGGTTTGTTTTCCTCTTTGGAAGAAATGGTGTATGATGACGTGTTCTCGGTGTGGGAGACCATCTGGGCTGCACGTTACGCCTCTTCTCAACACTTTGTGCTCTTCATCGCGCTGGCTTTGGTGGAACTCTATCGAGACATCATCCTGGAGAACAACATGGATTTCACAGACATCATCAAGTTCTTCAATGGTGAGATGAGTGTGATCTTCAGTTTTCTAAGAAGAATCATTAGACCATTGTATAATCACTTACAGATGTGAGATCAGTGTCAGCAGTTCTCAGTCATGTTCTGTTCTGCGTTGTCTTGTTTCAGAAATGGCCGAGCGTCATGATGTCCCCAAACTCCTGGTGTTGGCCCGTGACTTAGTCCACAAGGTTCAGATCCTCATTGAGAATAAATGATCACTTTCTTATTTTGACTTCCATTACGAATTTCAAAAGACATTCTGTGTTTGTTTTTGGTTGGTCGTAACAGAGGACATCTGCAGTGTGTGTTTCATCTGGTCCAATAATATCCAGACTATAAGATTTCCCACTATAGTTACACAGAGAGAAAGAAAGATATTATTTCAAGATAAATCGATAATAGTTTTTATACAAGTGCTTATAAAATATAAAAAGATTATCTATTAGTCAATGATGTGACAAGATACTTCTGATACAGATTTAGATCGATGTAGATCTAAAAGCACAAAGTATTTAAAATAATGCTGTATATTTATTTTTAAACTGTGGAGATTAGAGAGGGTTCATTATTTGTCACAATCGTTACTGTAAATGTTTATCATCATGCACATATCAGATCTCGTGATATTTGCACAGAAGCTTCATCTGTGAATTCAGACTGTGTCTGTATCATGTGTTATCAGATTTAAAAACAACCGAAATCAAAAGAAATCTAGAGATTTGTGTAAAGGAAATAATGAACACAGTGCAGAAAATCTTACCTATACAAAAACTTTAAGCAAAATAACGTTTTATTTTATTTTAAAGTGAAATATGACGTGTTTGTGGCCGGTGTCATGAGATTCATTCATTGACTGTATCCATCAGTTTCAGAAATATGTGGAGCTGCTATATGATGATGTACCTCACTCAGTGAAAGAACTTTCCTGTTAAAACAATCAGCAGAGATACTTTCATTTGTATTGATCTTTTTGCCTTAAGTTTCTCTGTTCAGGGACGCATGTGGTGGCCGCTTGTGTCACAAAGCCATTCAGAGTGTGTGTGTGTGTTGCAGTGTGTTTTAATTTGTAATAAATGCTCACATATATCTGATGTATTGCCATATGTGTGCGTGTGCGTGCGCGTGCGTGTGTTCTGTACAGATGTGCTCTGAACTTCTAGCAGCCAAATAAGCGAGAAGTTGTTTCATATTTCAGCACTTGTTGATTTGATGTGATTGTAATAACCTGCTAAAACACCAGTAATTCTGACAGAGTGTGTGACGCGCCAGTGTTATGAAAGCTATTTTCTCCTCTTGTATGCCAGTATCATCTCTTTATTGGTTTTCTTTGTGTGTTGCTGGTTTAAGCTCTCTATCATTGAATGATACTGTATGTAGATCACAATATTATAATATCTGAACATGTTGGACGCGTGAGTTGTAAAAACTTAAAATGATAAATGTCTTTGGCTCAAAGCCACAGTGACACAAGCCGCTGACAACAGTAGACACAAAAGATTTGTTGACATTGTTCTGGAAACCTATATATTTTTATTGTACTCTGTGAAACTACATGGTATACTGTCACAACTGTGTGCTGCTTATGATATAATCTGTATTATAATATTTAATAAATGTGTGTGTTGGCTGTGTGTAGCTCATTGTGATTTTTTCAGATTCTACAAATGCCCTTTAACCAGGCAGAAAAAAGTACTGACAAAATACTTAATCTGTGAGTTTGGGTTGTAACAATTTTTAAAAATGACAAAATAAAAACATTTAAAAGGCGTCGATATAATAAATCCAAGATATTCCGCTTTTTTGTCATTAAGGCTTGTAATATGACGTGCTGACATCATCATCACGCGCCGGCCATGATCACGTGGTATCAGCAAAGTGAAGCGACATCACGGAGTATAATACAGTATTATTGATATTACATCTCAAACATCAGATGTGATCGGATCTGTGAAGATGAACAGTGTGGGTGAGGGCTGCACGGATCTCAAACGAGATTATGATCAGTGTTTTAATCGCTGGTTTGCTGAGAA